>JMFS01128930.1:0-15749 GCA_000699545.1 Podiceps cristatus | reverse complement strand
TTGGCCTCAGCCCATAGATCCAGCCTGTCCACGTCCCTCTGAAATGCCTTCCTACCCTCAAGCAGATCAGCACTCCCACCTAACTTGGTGTTGTCTGCAAACTTACTGAGGGTGCATTCAATCCGCTCATCCAGATCACCTGGGGCTGTTGGTTGACACCCAGCTGAACATGAGCCAGCAAAGATATTAAACAGGAGTGGCCCCAAAACTGAGCCCTGGGGAATTCCACTTGTGACCATCTGCCAACTGGATGTCCATTCTCCACCATTCTCTGAGCCCGGCAATCCAGCTAGTGTCTGATAGACATATCATTATGTTAAGAACATAAATCTACAAACACGTTAAGAAAAAGAAAAACAACTCTACAGAGATTTTCTAAGTTTCCCTGGGAAGGTTCAAATCTTGCCCAGCAGGCATCCCTAGGGGCAGGGAAGAGAGGCTCAACTCATTGACTGGTTCCAGAAGTCGATGATGAGTTGTGAGGATATCTTCCATAACATCTCCCCTCTCTTAGGCCATTTTTATACTATTTTCTTACTTTCATGTGGAACTTCACTGACTCTAGTCACACATACCTTTATTATAATTGGTATAAAATTTCCTCGCTTTGCTTTTAAAGGTATAGACCAGAGGAAATCAGAGTGCATGCTCAGTGAGGGGTAGTCGCACCTTGGAGGTGGGTAGCTTTTGGGATGGAGGTGTAGTTTAGCATTATAAAAACATGATAATGAGCAAAGTTCCACCAAGGACATGGTTTTGGCATGCATCTTATCAGTTCCACAGTACCGTCCAGTTCCCCTCTGCTATGCACAGAGCCTGGCTGTAGTGTCTCCACTCCATTCCACTCTCTGTGCTGTTTCTCTTAGAGTCAGTGACTCCAAGATTGCAGGCTGTACCTAGGGAACTACCATGCAGCAGATTTCTCACATACCAACGGCACTCTGCCCTGAAAGTTTCCATCATGCTGTACCTGCTCTTGAGATGTAGGTATAAAGAGATTTCTAAATTACCTCCAGTAATAATTCCCCAAGAACTTCGATCTTTAAGTTGCTCTTTAGATTGCCAAAGTAGTTGTAAGTATGACAAGAGAATGCAAAAGCCAAGATGACAAGCGTAATGTGTTACTATAATGGGAGGAGCGATAATAATAGTGTTTGACATGTATCACAATACTCCAAGATGGAGGTTCAAACTCTAGAGATAAGAAAATGTTATAAGAAAACCAGTTGCTGCATAAATACACAGAAAGCAATAGGCTTGACATTCTCACAATTCCTATGATCATCTGAGCAAAACATCTTCTCAGCTAAGACATGTTTTATATCCCCGGATGGAGTTGGTGAAAGTAAGGCTATGTTCCTATCAACCTAAGCTGTCCAATTATAGAGGCATAGCCACTAAAATCCCTGATGATGAACCTTTCTGATGTCTTATGCTGAGTTTATTTAAAAAAAAAAATAGCCTTTTGTTACTAGTGCCAACCCAAACCTCTGTCAGGGTCCCACTCTAGTCACTAGTGTCAGTTGCTGGCTGTTGCTGCCTTAAAAGATGATGTTGCAATCATGGTTCCTGCATTTTATTCTATCATACTACCACTCTGAATACAAGCCAATTCTCTTAAAGCATAGGAGACCCTGCTGTCTATTAATACTGGTATGCAGAATCCAAACTGACAGCACCTAGTCACCTCTCCATTCTGGATACACATACTACACCACAGAATTTTCTCTGTGTACTGGTGGGAATTGTTACATGAATTTGAAACCAAAGCTAAAAACTGAATTCTATAATTCTAAAAACTGAATTCTCTGCTAAATTCTATAGCAGAAGAATTGTACTTTTCTCTTCTGCTGTTAGAAACCCTATATAAGCAACTTTTCCCCAGTGCTGGTCAAGGGCACATATGCATATATGCCCATGGCCATGGCTCACATCTTCGGAACTGGTTGAGTTGTTCTCGCAAGACTAGAAAAGAAGTCGTGAAGATCATGTTATGCTGCTGTCACATGGCCATGGTTCTATGGCTGGCTTGGGGCCTGGATGTCCCTGAGCATAAATCAAAGCAGAAGCATTGGTGGACTAATTTTTGACAGCTTGCTCACATCCATAAGGTACTGTTCCAATAACACAGGTTTTCTGGAGGAGGGAAGTGCATGGTCTGCACTCCTCTTCTCATGAAGAACAAGCCTATTTTGAAAGATCAGGAGAGGGAAGACTAATTAAAAGAATTATTACAGCATCTTTGTGAAACCTAAGATTTTTCTAACCATCAAGGAAGACTCAAAATGAGGGAGTTGCTCTGTTTCATTAGAAGAGTTTGAAGTCTGGTCTGATTTTATTTGACTTGGTAAGTCACTGAGTTGACTGACCTCTGATTTCTGAATCTTTAGGAAGGAGAGATTAGAAGGGAAAAGCATCTGGTAACTGTTACACAGCTGCCAAGGCCAAGTAATTGGGCTACACACTCAAGAGTCATCATGTTGAGTATTCTGCATTAGCCTACAATTAGAAAGTATCTCTCCTGACACACCATAGAGTTGAATTTTTGAGGTGTTTTGATTTCCTTGCTGAGATCAGAGTGAGCACCATTTATTCTTGAGAGCAGTTCACTTCACTGTGAAATTTCCTCTGCAACGGTTAGTATTACAGCAAGGATGAGGGGAAGATCCTTCACCATTTATGCAAAATACCATTTCAGAAGGACCCCTGTGCTGTTTGTTCTCATCTGCTACTGAGTTGCATTGCTTTACTTCTATTGTGTTTTGATTCTAGGAGTACCGTAGTTCTTGTTCTCCTGGTGTTCTGCATATGCTTCCTAGTGGCTTGTATTATGTACCTACATGTCACACGAGTACAAGTAAGTGATTCAAGATTTTATGGCTATTCTTCCTTTTGATGGCTATACTTTGTCCTTTGGAATATGAAGCCATCACCGCATGCTTCACAGACTCATAGAGCCTGAAAACTATGTGCTTTTCAAGTTCGTTTTTAAGTCATGTATTAGGCACTTCAAAATCAAAGATGCTTTATCTGAAGGTAGACCTTTTACATGAGTAATCATTTCAGTAGTGTAGTATTCAGTGCCATTAATACTATGCTTTTTGTCTTTTTTGCTACGTCTTCCCTGAACACCTACCACTAGCTACTAAATTGTTCCAGTGTTCAGATAAACAGATGCTTTTACATGACTTTTTCTCCTTTCTGACTATGGAGTAACCTAGTTCTCCCTTCCATTCCGACTCGTATCTGGGTATAAAGTCCTGCTAACTTCCCCTCTGTTTTCAAAACTTTTCCTGCCAAAGCAGCAGCTGTTTTGATGGTAAAGCACAATGTTTTGCACACACAACCCTTGACCTTTTCAAAACCTTTAGTAATGATTAATTCTCCTGCATTACATTTTCACAACAGTAATGATGCAGAAGGACATTTGTTAGTTGTAGGAGACAGCTAGGTCTGCCAGATGAGAATAAAGCATCTACAGACTAATTTTCTGATGAAAGAAATCTGTAGTGGCTTAATCTAAATTTAATCTTTTCAGACAAATATCAGGAGAAAAGACCTACACAGTTAATCAACTTTTCTGATTAGCACACACTATTTTTTAGTTAAAAAAAAAAAATGCCCTTTGGCAGAAGGAAAGTGTTTTCAAAGAAACATAAATAATTTATTAGCAGAGTATCTGGTATAGAGCTGATCTTTATTTATAGACTTACACAATTATTTGGGAGTAATTTTGATGATCTCTTTTGTTTCATAAAGGCACAATATTTTATCATCTGCTGTTCTGTCTATGGGCAGTAGAAACACAGATGAAGTCTGTAGGAAATTTCTTCTCTTTATGCCATTTCCCTGGGGCTAGTGCAAACTTAAGGTTTGTTCCAGCTGTTTTGGCAGTCAACAGAATTTGAATTTATTCCAGGTTCCTCTACAGATTCAGTACCTTACAGGATCAAATCCAGCACTAGAAAAATAAAGAAATATAAAAACTCAGAATATTGCAGTTTGAAATTTTGTGGTGAAAATTTGTCTTATATAAAAAATGAAAGATAATGAATATGCTATGGATAATGAATATAGAATTGTAAACGGGCCATTCCCCTACTTTAATCAGTCTTCTGGCACTTATTTGCTATTTTATTCTAGACAAGTGGCTCGGCTTTTCCATGTTAGCATCGATTGCCTCACTCATAAAACCACTATAATAATGTTTTACTATACCAGTTACCTACCATTTTGGGGATCTGACAGTACTTATTTAGTTAATAACAATTCCACAAATAAAAAGAAAACAGAGAAAGTAAAGCCCAAAATACTATGCTATTATGAAAGAGCAGATAAAATCTTAGAATGACTGAAAGTCAAACATATAAATCTATTAAGTGTTGGTCAAAGTTTTAATTCAGACTTGTCTCATACTTTACCTTTTAAAAGTTTATTTTCCTTCTAAACCAAGAGCCTAGTATGTCAACATTTAAAACATATACATACCACAACACGCACTCAAAAAAAAAAAATCTATGCAATATGTCAGGATGCATTGTCTTTGAATCTGCATTTTGCTTTGTCACTATTAAACATGCAGCATTATCTTTGAACTATGGGGTCCTTTCTTTAACAAACTGTAGATAAATTATTTAATTTCAAACTGCATTAATGGAATATATATATTTCCTTCCAAAAAAAAATTATTATTTTGTATTTTATTTCTATGGATAAAAACACACATGTTCCACTTCATGTGTGCATAAGATATTGGTCTAGTTGGGTGGACAACTTGGTGGGTAAAAAATCCATCATGGGTTTTTGGATGTGGATGAGTCTGGGTGATCACATTCAGAGCATAGCAGTTTATGGTCATATGCTACCTAGAAGCCAGTAGTAAGTGGTGTACCACAGGAGCTGATCCTGGGACTGTCCTGTTAAACATTTTTATCAACGACCTGGAGAAGGACACAGAGTATACTCATGTCAAATTTTCAGGTGACTCCAATTTTGGAGGAACAGCCAACACACTGGCAGGATGACTATCGAGGGGGACCTAGATAGGTTGGCACTATAGGTCAACAAGAATCCTATGAAATTATGGGTAAATGCAGAGTCCTGGCCCTGAGAAGGAAGAATACCCTGAAATGACACAGGCTGGGGGCTGACCAGCTCTGCAAAAATGGCCCTGGGTGTCAAGGCAGACAGTACTTTTGGGCCCCTTGAGGTCCCTTCCAAACTGAACTGTATGATAATGATGAATACATGCAGGAATAGTCTATCTCTTTCTTTCATAGTGTAATTTTGTACACTGCTATATCCCCTCCCTCGAGACAAAGTTTTTCAATGTGAGATTCTTAAAATTCAAGGGTTTTGTTCTACAATATGCTCACTGTTTTATTAAAGGTGATATACTTCTCATGTCTCAATATGTTTTACTGATGCTGACTAATAATTAAACTGGTTTCTGGTGTAGCAAATTAACTCAGGCCCATAATATGCTTATATAAATCTACTACTGATATTACATTGGTTGTTCCCCACCTACATTTACATGAACTTAATCCATACTGAAGCCAGAATGTATTTGAAGATCACACATGGTTTTTATTTTTACTGTAATTGCTGTATTCTCGTGTTTCACAGTCCAGATGAAGTTGATTCATCTATAACTATCTCAAACTTTTAATTCATGGTCACACATACAGGGGAAATGTCTCTGCATATGTGAAAGGAAGGGGAGGAGTTTCAATACATGATTTCTGTTGTGCCAAGGCCACAGAAGCCCCTCTCCATGGGTACTTTGCTGCCTGCTGGAAGCTATGCTTTTGATGTTGATGATACCCATGAAGTGAACAGCTTTTCTTCAGGACTGGTGACTTTCATCCAAAAATTAGGTGTTTGCTTGCTCTGTTTGATCTTAAGTCAAATCCAGCCTTGATAAATCTGAATCCCCTCCTTTTAAGGGACACAGGATTGTTCCCCCTTTAAATATCTGATTGTTTCCTGGAGTTGATTCTTGACCCTTGAAGTCACTAAAAGAAGTCCTGTGGTCTGAAAGACACATTGTGGATCCAGTAGATAATAGATACCCCAAATATTCTTAATGCAAGGGGAAAAGAAAGTAAGCAACTTTTCCTGAAACCAGAGTAGATCAGTATGACTGGAACAAACATAAGTATTAGAGCCTGACAGACTTATCCTTCCTTTCTCACCTTCTGTCACTGGCTTCATATATGCTCACATCAGCAAGCACTTCACACTTCACGGAAATGGAATTAGAGTAAAAATGGAGATGAGCAAGAGATTCACAAGACTCCATTCCACTAGACATTTTTGTTCTCTACTGCTCTTTCTGCTCTGACAAATTCAATATTTTTAATGAGTCCTAATAATTAAAACTACTCTGGCATTTAACGTGACTATTATAGCAGAAGACACAAATATCACTCCAAAATTCTATACTACCACAGTATGTTCTCTTGGATCACTCTTTGTAGCTGATAATTTGCAAGGCAAAAGATGCTTTGGGTATTTTCCCCATGAGAACAAAATCAAATGACATCTTAATTTATTATTTGCATTATGAGTAGACATCCTACTAACATTTCAAAGAGTTTTAATTATAATGTAAAATAATGAATAGTAATAATAATTTCACATTTATTATCCCCAAAAATGCATTTACCATTAAAACACATGTACACAATAATAACTGCATGCTTGTTTCATAATTTGCAGTGCAGGCAAAATTTCTATATCCCTTATTCATTTCTTTTTATGGACTACTAAAAAATAACACCTCACTTTAAAAAATGGTTTTAAATCTTTATCTCTCAATCCTTTCTTTTTTTCCTTCCTTAGTGTTTTCCAGGGTGCCTGACAATACAAATTCGTACCATTTTATGTATTTTTATTGTGATCTTAATATACTCTGTGGCTCAAGGATGTGTGGTAAGTATTTAAATCAAGTACTGCTTAAATTAGCATTCTGTTTAAAGAACAACCTGGTATAGATCCATTAAACACATACCATATTCTTGTCTGGTGAATTCCTACTATTATTCATACTTTCAGAGCACGTTTCTTCAAAATTAAAGCCCTTTGCTATAATTTGAACTTTCACTGCCCTGAGTCAGGGTGTTGAATTAGGAATGGCAAAGACATTAGCAAATTACACAGATAATACTTAGTCAACACCTATAGAAATTTTTATATGAGACCTTATTATCACATAGTCTGCTGAATGTCATGTACTTTATGGGGAAAGCTATTTTTCAATCTTCAACTTGCTTACTAGTTCAATGGCTAATATTTTGTGACAGACAAGGCATGCTGTCAAACGACATTACTTATTTCTATGTGGCAACTTCCAGAACATATTTCTGTGTAATAACAGGGATATTTTTAGTCTGGGCAGATCAGAAAATATAACAAGAACTTAAAATATGGACAGTATTGTGTAACGAGAAGAGGTGCTTACACTGTGCTACTTACATGATCCGTTCGCATCTAATATCTAGGAAGCTTGTCTTGCATGAAGTGAACTTGCTCAATACTTCTGAAAATTGAGCTTCTTTTGCTGTAGATAAGCAGCTAGCTCTACATGGTGGACTTGAATGTCAAATGGGATTTAAACTTCCACCTAAGTGTTTAGCATTTAGTTGCCTTGTCAAATTCCTAGCACTCAATTTCAGCATTTTGGCTGCTAATGCTAATGAATTAAACATGTTAGGATACCCATAGGAAAGAATCCTCACAAAAATAGCTCGCTAAACACAATTGGAAATGCTGAGAAGACATATGTCTGAAATCATGCCTCCCTGCAGGATTTAGGCAAAGTATTCTGACCAATACGAAGACAGTGATTTCATGAGCAATTCACAGTGCTGAGATGCCAGGCCCCTTATTTTGTATTTTGTGTATTCACTCATCCCTGGACCTGCCCTAAGAATATCTACCAAGCTGATCCCCATGAACTGAAATAGTCAGAGGATCCCTTGTTGTCTGCAAATTCCAATGTCATGAGAGGTACCAAGAACTACTGTTGTTCAGACATTTCTGGGGATTCCTGAACATCAGCTGTGGCAGTAACACACAGCCCTAATAGCACAGAGACATATATGTGGGTCTTGACGTGCGTATAAGCCCCAAATGCAGAGATGTGCAGTGCTTCCAGGCTAGCTAGCATCTCAGCAAGTTCTGTGTGCCTGAATTTGGGATTGAGATAAGTATTATGACAGCTGGAACCTTTGTGGATCAGCCCCATAGGTCTGACACTTACTTTGACCAAATGAAACAAGCACCATTGTAGCCACTTAAAGATGGTGAAAATGGGAAACAAACATCATAAGGCCTAGGACAACATTGAACATTAGTGGAAGAAGGCAGATTAGGATTCAGAAGTTCTGGCCTCCAACAAGGCAGTGATCATTCAGTTATAACTGAGAAGAGGTCACAGATACAACTTCATCCTTTATTGAAGCAAAAATAGCATGTAACCGTTGAAATGCTTAGGAGAAATGATTAATCAGTAGAAATTATTAGTTCCCACAAAGTAATGCCGCTAGAATTCTCAGCTAGCAGGGGAGATAGGTGTTGAGGTTTCACTCAGTTGTAGAGCAGATGGTATTTTCCTGGGTGGATTGTACATCATTTATGAAGCCCTCATGCGTGCCTAAGTTTTGGGATGAGTTTAGTATGAACAGCATTTTTAAGGATACTGAACAAAATCACATTAAACAGATTTTTCACTTCACTCTTTCTCATCTCATTTCATAATGCTAACCGTTATGAGTTTAACTCACACTTTACCTATTATGTCTCATCTTTTTAAATGACTACAATCGCCTGTAAAATATATTGCTTGATCACCTTCCAGGTTGTCAGTTATTTTACAGCATGTTATAAAATTTCATTATCACTGGTTAGGATGAAATAAAAAGGTCTAATAACATACTTCAAAAGAGAAGCTTAAGTACAGGGCAGGGCTTATGTGGCAGTGCCTGTTAAAATCAATTTCACACTACCATCCCACTCTCCCCATTTATGGTCTTATCCTCTCCCTTCCTAAGGGAAGGTAAGAGTGCAATTAAAACTGGAGCTCCTGGGACTTGCACTATTTGCCAGAAATTCCTCCCTTGCTTGGGTAACAGTTCTGAGATGTGTACATGACATTGCCTTTGGAAGAAGCAATTTCCCGTAGGAAATGCACTACGACTTTTTTTTATTCCCCAGTCTAGGGAGGAAATGGAACTCCTTAGATAACCGAAATGGCAGGGATAATTAAAGATGAGGCCTTTTATTTGAATCACATGTGACAGCAGAAGTAGCTCTGAGGTGGAGGAAAGATATTATTCATGTTTAGTTTTTCAATCAAAGATTAAAATATGTTTTATATCTGATTAATTGAAATTGATACAATTTACATAGTAAAACAAACATGTTTCTGTGCTCTCTGCAAGAACCTTTCTCACCTGCATGGCCACATAAAATGTTTACTGAAGTTCCTTAATTTTGCAGGAATATGTTGGCTTGGGAATCTCTTGGGTTTGAGCACTGAGAGGGAAACTATTCAACCAAGCCCAGACTTTAATTGGTTTGCCTTACTGGCATCTAATGAGCAAAGTGTCTCCCACCTAAAACTGAGTAAAGGGTTACAGGAAAAGAAGAGAGATTTTATTACAGCAGTGAGCTGGATGGGAACTCCACAACCATATTTTCCCAATTAGAAATGAACTACAGTCAGCCTCCATAGCAGCTGCATTTCTGTTTATTTCATATTTAACTTTCTTCCCTTCTCACCTCTCCTGTCTTTTCCAGGTTGGCTGTATGCCTTGGGTTTGGAATACCAATTCCAGCAGTTCAATAGTTATCATTTCTCCTGGTGGAACAAATAAAACAATGAATGAACTTCCATGTGACACAGCCCACTATGCTTTCCTTTCCTGTGTAGTGGGGACTCTCACTTTGGCAATATTTCTACGTGTATCTTCCCTGCCAAAAATGATTCTCTTGCTTTTTGTTACAATTTTGTACATAGTTATTCTGGAACTCAGTGGTTACAGAAAAGCAGTGGGGTAGGTATCTTGCAAAGTCAAAGCAATGGATATTTCTGTATAGGTAGTCATGGCATTGACTACTCATCTGTGAATTTTCCTCTAGCATTCAGTGCTACTTAGGGCTATATACTCAGTAGAGCATGTGAAATACTTAAGCCATCCTCTCCCCAGCAATTGTAGGATCTAGTAATATCCATCAACAGATCAGCTTGTGGGAACTAGCAACTGTTGCCCTATTATTCTGTAGTTTCATGCTAGCATACTTCAGCTGAACAGGCTGAAGTCTAATTACAATATGAAATAGAAAAACACTGTTTAAAACTTCATTTCCATATTTTAGCAGCCCTCAACCAATTCTGATTTCATTTAAGCATTTGAGTGTTTTTATATTTCCCCATTAAATGTATGCACACACATTACAATAATGTATAGCGTTATAAAATCCTCAAGAAGTTGAATGCTGCTGTGATGCAGTGGTCAGATTTACTGTCACCCATCTCCCTGCCCATATAAGCCTCTTCAGAAAAGGCTAGGGATTAGGGGGTACCCACATGTTCTAAACTAAAGATCTAATATTAAAAATATGCAGTGTTAGATATTAGAACATCTGGAATAACTCGTTTACTTTCCTTTTATTTTTAAGGGGTGGCTCCTTTTATATGCGTGGCTATGAACCAATCCTAGCTATTTTGCTATTTTCTTGTGCTTTGGCACTGCATTCCAGACAGGTGGACTTGAAGCTGCGTCTGGACTACCTCTGGGCTGTGCAGGTAAGATGTAGGACTTTTCTCTCTAGTATCCATGCACATAAAATGATGCCTGACTTTTTTAAATGCCTTGCAAATACTTTCAGAACAAATTAGTTAGACTAAGACACTTTCAAAATTTTTCATGTCTCTTGAGGTTTACAGAGCTTTCTTTCCACAGACCTGTAAAATTAATTTGCTTTGGGAAAGTGATTTTTTTTGGGTGGTTGTTCCATAACAGTACATCATTAATGAAATATTTATATCTGAGGTGCATTATGAATAGAGAGAATTTCAAAATGGGAAATTGACTGTTAGCAATATAAACTTGAGATAAAGAAATTAAATACATGGAGTTTTTTCATCTTATAATACAAAAAGGGGTGAAAATGTGTTGATGTTCAAGTAAACTGAAAAGAATAAAATAAAACTGATAAAAGGAAATGCTTATACCCATATCATGCAATGAAACAATAGAATTCTTTCGTAAAGGAAGATCAGAAATTTATTTAGATAACAAATGTGTGGACCTTTTTTTTTTGAAAATACATTTCCTATCATAATCACAGCAGAATCTATAGAAATTATAATAGCCATAAGCAGGGGCGTCAGGAAATGTCTACCTCCTGTCACGACTCTCAGCAGTCCTATTCCCACCTCTGAAGTGTTTCACACTGGCCCCTGAGGGAATGAGAAAGTTGAAGAAGATGTAAGTTTATTTTGGTGGAATATGGAAGTTGCCTTTATGATAAATCTTACACCTTTACACTCTTGTCGTACACAGAGGTCACATCCTGTTCTCACCTACACTCTGTTGACTATGTTAAGAGCACTGTATAAATGGTCACAGTGCTTGCTTTTACGTGTAAGATCAAGACTGGAACATATAGGTTAAATACTGTGTCTACTGTGTTACCCAGAATGGAGAAATCAGGAATGACTTAGCTCTATTACCTAAGCTCTAGGTATTTTTCTACCTAACAGTTAAACTCTGTTGAGATTTTTTGTTTTGATGTCCAAGACCATGTCCACCTCCTTTATGATTTAAGTTTATTTTATTCTATAACTTCTGTGCACTCTGTGCTGTTTAACTGAGTCAACAATATCTGATCACTTAGTTTAATTTTTGTTCTATGACCTGCAGTATTGATAGGTGCTGTGCCTGTTAGCCTCAGAAGTTTGTTTTGGACATACTGATAATAGTTTCCACTTGCTGTGATGCCAAATATAGTTTTCAGGTGGAAAAAAAAAAAAAAAAAATCTCTGACTTTGAAACTCAGAGCATCACATCACTGACTGTGTAGCTCCCATCTTTGTGTAGGTTGGCACCTGGTGGAGGTATGTGAGTGCCATATGATCCACGAATATGAAACCTTCTGTATGTTATTGCTAGCCATGAAACAGACTAGCAGGCAGGAAGATACTGTTTTGCTAGCCTGTGGCCTTTCAACAGGTCAAGAGTGAGTTCCAGCATCTTAAATGCTTTTCATCATTCCAGCTAATGACTTGCACAGTGAATTGTGCATCCCTAAGGAATGTACTGCTTAAAGAGTCTTAAGTTGGCTTTTAATTAGCAATCAGTTATTTTTAAAAACTCAAGTGCAGGAAACTAACAGAATGTTTGCCTGCTGAAAGACCAGCACCGGACAATAATAAAAGAAGAAATATAAACTTTTTCTGTTTTCTTGGGGCCAGGTGTTACAGAAATACCTGATCATCTACCACTATTGTTAAAACCATTGTGCACTTAATCTGAAGGACAATAAGGAGAGTTAAGACATATGGATACCTACCAAATTTCAGTAATGTCCAGCAGCATTTTAAAAAGTACCTTTCATCTGAGAAGATCAAATGCCATTTTCAGATCTTTTCAATTACAAATCAGATACTTATGTGGTACCATCTTGTCTGTGAGATTTGCATTATAATAATCAGAAAGGAAAAAAAATCAGTGCAGGTAAGAAATTCAGAAACTAGGGATCAACATAACTACCATTCTTTGAAATCAGTATTCTGGGTAGATGCTTGGACTCTGATGATCTGGGCATATGGTCTCGTTCTCGGTTCCACATGGAAGATCTATTTCCTATGCAATAAATAGTAGTGGATAACATGTTGTACGGAATGTTGTCCTGGTTTCCACTCTGTGTATTAGTTGTAAATGATATTGTATACAAGGACTAATTAACATAACATGCAGAAGTGCCGTTGTGAGGGATGTTACTAAAGTGCTTATGGTACTTACCTATTCAAATGGATAAGTAAAAAAGCCATTATCTTTGTACTTATTAGGCTCTTTGTCATAGTAAAAATCTGAGTATTAAAAGCTCTGGGATGACCGTTGTTGGAAATATCTGTATGTTAATACTGCCTTTTAATCGTCAGCAAACTCCAAGCTACTAATTGTTTAACAATCTTTAAGAGGAGACAACGGTAAAAACCGCCTTCCCGAGTGACAGTTTTCACTAGCTGCTGGACTGGAGCCCTGTATATGGCTAACCAGTGTTCTCAGTCATGTTTCTCTACAGCCGCAGTACTACTTACCATTGAACCATGTTGGCTTAACCTGGTTACGTTCTCGGTAGCAGAAGTCTTGGAAAGACCATTGACTTAGCGCACAGGGACTGTGGAAATTTTCTTCTGTTTCACAGAGTGAGTGTGCTGATTCTTTGTGCGAACATTGAATTGCATGAAGTACTGCTAGAGCTGGAGACTCACATCTCCCAGTAGCCGGACCCTGACGCGTGAAAGATATGCCAACATGGCACGACATGTATTTTTAGGAAGCTTCTCAGTTGCTCAGTTCTCAGAAGCTTGTTGGCTTAGCACTGGGAGAATTTCAGAGTCAAGGGCTATTCTAGAAGATGTAAGCACCTTGTTTGCATACTTTTAGTAAGTGTCATTGTGGGGCTAATCCTGTAAAAACGTTCTCAGATAAATAAAACCACTTGTGGCATAAGCTGTGATAAAAAGGAATTCACAGACATTTTAATTTACTTCACCATGAACAACAAACACTCCAGTACTAACTAAATATTTTAGATGCTGAAAGTTTCCTGTAATTAATGCCATTATTAATAAGAATATATAGATACATGCTCAGTTGTCTATGCTAAGGTCTGAGGAAAACCTATTTCCATGGATTTTGTCTGCCAAAAGCAGATTTCAAGCAAGAAAAACTGATAATAAAAAATGATACAGTTTCAAGAAAAGTTAATTTCCATGCATTTAAGTTATGTAACCAGAACAGAGATAATACAGTATGATTTACGTACATCATATGGAAAAAATACATTTTTCTGACTGATGATAAGTTGTTAAAACATTTATATTTGTACTTACTCTTCACACGTCAATGGTGTTATAGGCTCTTGTTGATTTTGCTAGGTTTTTTTCTGTGCCAAATTTAACCTTTCTGAATGTCACAGTATTTTCAGAAAATATCAGTTGGTTTTCAGTTTTATTTAGCAGACAATGGGAGGAGAATTTAATTTTCTACATAACGTTGTTGAGTAACTGTGTGCCTCATATGACAATAACTGTGAATAGCAAATATAGGAGCACTTTACTTATCTGTGACTGATAATCACTTTTGCTTATGTAAATCATTCAACAAAACTGGAAAAAATGGACAAATAAATACATGCAATAAATTTAGGAAGAGGCTAAAACTGCCAAAAAATTTGAGTTCCTCACTTATCTGGGATTTGTCAGGGGAGGAAAATAAGAATAATACAATGATATGACTGATTGTTGCATTCTTTAGGGAATACTAGAATATCATTCAGATGTCTTTTCTAATGGTGGCACTTGTAAGAAATATGTATTTTACAGTTGACCGGTAAGGCTGGCCAGGTGCACTTGCACTTCCTCTTAAAAATCTGGCCCTATAGCAGCAGCGTGTTGGGTCTCTTTCCTGTGGTTTTAGTGCCACCTTCAGGTGCAAAGATGATGTTTCTGTGGCACCGGTGCCCAACTTTTTCTTCACTGTATCTTGAAACAGTGGATTTTCACGTGGTAGCTCTTTACTCAGTCATATTTCTACAGCATTTTTATTATTATTAAATTGTCACCTGATAGCTCGAGTGATACAACAGCTTCCTGAGGACTCTAAAACTATCCTTGTAAAATGAGTTAGCTGTTAATTACATTGATGTCAAAAGCCATAGTACAAAAGAACATTTTAAATTTTTTCACCAGATCCGAAGCAAACACAAAGCCTGCTTTTAAATACTGCAGTTCTGCAAATACACTTAAGTTCTTCAAAATGACCTAGCTGCCATGAATACCAAACAGGTATAAGCAAAAAGCAAAATGTGAAAAATTATGTTGTTCATTCCTATGTATTTTCTTTCTTGTTTATTTTCACAATAGTCTGGTTTGGGTTTTGGGTTTTTTGTTTGTTTATTTGTTTGTTTGGGGTTTTGTTAGCCAGTTCCAGCCCTAAGTACTCCTTCTCCTTTCTCAGTGTCTGTTTTGCCTGGGAACGGGTGATGCCTAAATATCTTTTTATCTCAGCTGCTCAAAGAGTAGGCACCAGGAGTTCATGAGTCACAGGGAGGAAAGAGAGTTTTCATTGCATTCCCCTGAAGGACACAAAGCAGGAAGCTGAAAAACAGTCCAGAAAGCATTGGTAACCAGCCCTAAGTACTCCTTCTCCTTTCTCAGTGTCTGTTTTGCCTGGGAACGGGTGATGCCTAAATATCTTTTTATCTCAGCTGCTCAAAGAGTAGGCACCAGGAGTTCATGAGTCACAGGGAGGAAAGAGAGTTTTCATTGCATTCCCCTGAAGGACACAAAGCAGGAAGCTGAAAAACAGTCCAGAAAGCATTGGTAATCAGTTTACTTCCCCCCCCCCCCACCCCCACCCCTTAGAGCCATGTGATGGGGTAGTTTTAGAGCCTTCACTGCTGAACATGACCAAGTCTTCTTTTTCATAGAATCATAGAATCCCTTGGTT
>JMFS01128929.1:0-12652 GCA_000699545.1 Podiceps cristatus | reverse complement strand
GCCCACCTCTCCAGCCTGTCCAGGTCTCTCCTCTTTATGGAGGCATAATACCTGAAATCACAAGGTGGAGAGGTGTGCCCCAAATAAAGGCACCCACAGAAGCTCCTCCTAAAGCCGGGTCAGGCCAGTGGATCCACAACACTCTCATGGGAACAAATGTGGGGAAGGAATCATTTATTCGCTGTTTTCTCTTTGCTACCTGGAGTGCAAGGGCTGACACATGCACATACACTGGGCCCCAAGAATGTGCAGAGCCAGTATGAAACCTGCATGGGAGCCTGGTATTGTTAGCTTTCACCTCCCATCCCTTGGGTAATGTATCCTCTCAGGGGTTTCCTGCCAGAAATGAATGTGCCAACAGCATTCTGTCTCTGTAATATTGCCCTGTTAGCCCCTGATCTTCATACAGCCCAGGCTCAGCCTTGCTAGAAGAGCAGAAGAGACAGATATCCCTCATCTGCCCTGGCATGACCGTATCATCTCCTCCCAAGACTTTCTCGTGTTTCTTGGTCAAGAGTTTTCTGTGCAAACAAGCATCAGCCTTCCCTGGGAATCCAAGAAAACCACGAGAACTGAGTGCCATTGAATAATCTGCATTAACTGCTTTGTGCTATAATTTCTGTTAGGTTGACTCTTGCTGACAATCTTGCAAAGACTTCTGAAGCACTCAGTGATGACTGAATGTGGGGAAGTATTCGACGTTCAGCTTCAGGGCTGCAGCCCTAGGAAACTAAAAAGGTAAAGCTTCTATCACCCTATCACTGTGCTGTATTCATCTGGTGATCTTGCACGAGCACCACATGTTGAGGTCAGCCATAGACTCAAGTGGCCTTTGCTCTTACTGTGCATCTGTTGAAAGGTGAGATTCTACCTTACAAACTAAGGTAGGATGGCCGTACAAGTCGTACACCATCCAAGGCTCTTAATCTCAGGAAATACAGATTTTATTTGGAAGACAAGACCTTCTATAGCTATAATTTCTTTTCCAAAGAGGAACTGAGAGTAGATGTCCCTGGACAGTTTTGAATGTGGGAATGGGGCTTTACTAGCCCAATGTAGAATGTAACAGGCTCCTTGGCTTTAGCTAAGCGGGGTAATAAAGAGGTAACGGGACCCCTCTGCCTCTGAGCTTTTTTGCCAACAAGGAAAGTTTCTTCCCAACCCCTTCAGGTTCATCCTGCAGCAGAAAGGTTTCTTATTTACAAGTGTTACTTAGTTCAAACCTTACTCATTGCAAACGGAGATTAGAAACCAGCCACTCCTCTGGAGTCATGCTTACTTCTCCACCTCTGGCACCAAGGGACGAGGGCTGCGTGCTCACAGAAAACTTTATGACAGGGTCATCATCCACCACAGCACAGTTGCTGAGGCAGGTGCAAAAGGCATTTTACTCACCAGATCCCCGAATTAGCAGAAAGAACTCACAGCCTCACAGTCACTTTCAGCCCTTGGAAAACTGTGCAGGAGCTGGCTCTACCAGGTGGGTCCATGGGGCAGAGGCTGTCACAGGAGACTCCTGGTGTTGGTAGGTACCAGAACACATGCATTATATGCTATCGCTACTTGTTTACATCCATGATGTATAAAAAAAAAAAATCTCCCTTGCCATGTGTGTCTGTCATCTCTCTAATAAACATATTTTTATGCAATGCTTAAACATGACCATTTGCTTGAAAAGCAAATACTGTTGCCAGTGTCAGAGCACAAATTCCCCTGTGCTGACAAAGCCTTTTCTGAGTCTATTGGGGTTCATGGCAGAGCTTCCGCCTAACCGAACACAGCAGTGCCGGGCAGATCTAGAGTCGCGGTCACGAACTGTGTGTGTCAGCAAGGCCTGACGGGCAATTACCTCAGCTTCTGGGAAGAGCAAGTGCTATTTAAGAAGCAGCCGAGACCAGGTCACACGAGACTCATCACAACATATTTGGCAGCACCCTCACAGCCAGACCCCTCACACTAGTGGGCTAAATTGGTAATTGTAACCTCACCTGACTGAGAGCTCATAACGTCAGCTCTGCATCCTCACCACCAAAAATAAATAAAAACCCAAAAGAGGCGGAAACACTGGTGTGATGTGCTCAGGTACCCAAGTCAGTCGTTCAGCCTGATGACCTGGCAAGGAACAGCTTAGCAGGGAAGGGAGAGACTCGACCCTGCCTCCACACAGGTCGTTGGGGCGGCTGCCTGTGAGCACCCTGCATGCTGTGGGCAGGCCAACCTCTGCAGCCACCGGCCCCACGAGCCACTTCTTAACCTGGGGAACGTGGGGTTTGTAGTGAGGCAAGAGTCAGTGCCCCAGCAGATGCCCTGCACCCACCCATGTGCAGCTCAGCAGGTGCCACCAGCCCTACCCAGACTTCCCCACACCTCCTGCAGCAGGAGCAGCGTGTTCCTCTTACAGTAGCTGTAGCAGTAGCTCTTCAAAATACATATATAATGTAATAGGTTAGTCTTTCCCTTATTTCCTTATTCATTAAAATATTTCCGTAGTGTCTGGACCTCTACCAAGGATTTAATGATTCTGGAGTTAAAGTCAGGCTACTTCTGTGGAGCTTCTGAGCCAAGAGGAAAAAAAAAAAAAAAAAGAAAAGCGCAAGTAATAAAGTAAAATGTGGTAAAAACACCATGGGAAAGAGCCTTGTGCCAGCTTTCAGGGAGAAGCAAGTGAATGCAGCCAATTTACAAATCCTTAACAAATAGGATTTACAGTGGAAACGGCAGCTAAGCCATCATGAGTACAGAAGGTGGCAGACACTATACTATAATGCTGTCCGTGCTGCCTTACCGCAGCTCAACAGCACAGCTATTGCAGAAAATATATTTACAGAAGTTCTACATCTTTAGATGACAGCTTCTGGCAAGCTTTAGTCTAATTTTGTGGTTGCATATAAAAAGAAAATCTGCCAGCAGAATTGTGTTCGCTGTACTATTGCCTATTCTGTGACAGCCCAGGCCTTGTGATTGTTTCAAATCGCTCTCCCTCCCCAAACTTCATTAACTGAGGCAATTATGTAAATGAAAGAAAAAATATTAAGAAACATTACTCAGTGCTATAAATCAGTAATCCAAGTATCTCATTTCTAGTGGTCAGCAATAGTCAATGGCTCAATAAAGTTCTTGATAAATTAGACTTTTTCATCTGTCAAAAGTTCTTCCTAGAGATGAAAATCTAATCCTCTGTGGGCTGTAGTGATCTTTATGAAGACATGCCCATCTTAATGCCTTGGTCTCTGCCCAGATGGGGAAGGCAGTCCATTAAGAAGTCTGTGACAAAGCATCCAAGAAGAGAGTTTTCACACCTGACACAGCACAGGGGCCCTTATTAAAAAGCAGGTGGTGGTGTGGGTGGAGGCTGATGGAAGCCTCGGAGTTCTCCTCTGTTCTTTAGGTTTCAGAGTCACAAGATGGGTGAGGCCAACCTGCTGCTAGGAGCAGGGGCTCAGAACGGTGTCTAGCAAGGCTTTGAATATCTCCAAGGATGTAGACCACAACCTCTCTGGGCAACCTGTTCCAGTGCTCAGTCACCCTCACAGTAAAATTGGTATTTCTTATGCTTAGCCAGAATTTTCTGTGTTTCTGCTTGTGCCTGTTGCCCCTTGTCCTGTCACTGAGCACCTCTGAGACAACCCTGAGTCCCTCATCATTACTCCTCCCTTCAGATATTTGTACACACCGATGAGATTCCCCGCCTCCCCCCCAGAGCCACCTCTTCTCTGGGCTAAACAGTCCCAGCTCCCTCAGCCTCTCCTTCTGCATCAGATGCTCCCATCCCTTCATCATCTTCATGGCCCTTTGCAGGACTGCCCAGCATGTCTGTGTCTGTCTTGCACAGGGTCACCCAGAACCAGACGCAGGACTCCAGACGTGTCTTGCTAGTGCTGAGCAGCTGCGCTCACCTCCTCAACCTGCCGTCGATGCTCTGCCTAATGCAACCCAAGGCGCTGTTGGCCTGCTTTACAACAAAGGTACATTGCTGGCTCATGGTCAACTTGCTGTCCTGCAGGTCCTTTGCTGCTTTCCAGCTTGTGCTGGTGCTTCTTGTTCCTCACAAGGTGCAGGACTTTGCGCTTCCCTTTGCTGAACTTCACGAGGTTCCTGTCAGCCCCTCTCTCCAGCCCCACCCCTCGCTGGCAGCAAGACCCTCTGGTTTATCAGCCACTCTGTCCAGAGCCTCCCCCAGTTGCCATGGCCCTTCAAAGATATCAGGGACCAGCTGCGCAGTGCCATCAGCCAGCTCCCTCAGCTCTCCTGGGTGCATCCCAGCAAGTACCGGGGACTTGTCCTTGTCCGATTTGTTGCTTCCTTACCCGATCCTGCTCCACTGAGAGTAAGTTTCCTTGCTCCAGACTTTCTCCCTGGGCGAGCTGAAGGCAGATCATACCAGAAAAGACCAGAAGCCACTGAGTATCTCAGCCTCTTCTGTGCCACCATCCCCATGGCTGGCTGGGCAGCGAGCTCACGCTGCCGTGCCGACCTTTGCAGAAGTACAAAGTGCCTGCGTTGCCCTGCGCGAGCCTCACAGCAAATCACCCAAAGCAGCTTCAGCTGAGGGGGGCAGCCAGAGCCCCAGCTCGGCACCTGTGTGCTCAGCCCCAGCCGTGGCCGTGCCAGCCCTCGCTGCACCCGGCTGGGCACAGACCAGAGCTCCCGGGCACTGCGGGCACTGCCAGGCCGTGCAGCCGCTCCCGCAGGCTCCCTGTGCCGGGAGCACTGCTCCGTCAGCGGGATGCGAGGCTGCTGCGCCGCTGTGCTTTCTACAGCCCCATTACTCTCTGTGAGATTTGACACAAGTAAAGGAAAAACCCGTCTCGGTCATACTCGACATCATGTAACATAACTGCAAAACTCAGCACAATTTAAAATTTACGCCTTTTTGCCCGTGGTCTAGTTCGTCAGGTTTGTAGTTGGTGCTTGCACCAGCCCCACTGACCGCCTCCGCCTCCACTCCTGCCCGCTGCTCCCCACAGCTCCCGTGGCCCCTCAGCACGGTGCCCTGCACCCTGACAGCAGCAGCCAGGCAGAATTTTTGTCTGTTGCATCCACCTCAGTTCAGCCACAGTACCTGGTCTGAGGTGTGACAGGCACCGGCAGCCGCCTTCTCACCGCCTGTGGGAGATAAATGCTGCTGGCCCCGTGGCCACGGGCCGCACCTGCCTTCACAAGAAGCCTCCTCTTTGGTGCTACGGGGGCCCTTGAGCAGAGAGGTGGACCAACAGCCACACTGCCAGTAAGTTTAGTGCTGTGTTACCGGTCGGACGGGGGTGAGCAGCAGGCATAAAGCAGTGTTTGGATTACTAAAGCGTGGAATAAGTGGTCCTCAGAGTCCTAGCCGCTTGTTAAGTACTGTCTGAGTAAAACTAAGCTGCTTTAAATGGGCAGTTGTTTCTTTAGTGTCTCTGATTTATGTAGTAAAGTAACTAGGTGGGGTTTGGTGGTGGGGTTTTTTATTTTCTCTGCTGCTGCAGCTGTGGGGCTGCTGTGTGCTGGAGCGGTGCTCTGGTCCCTCCCAGCTCCGCAGTTCAACTCCACCGCTGCTGTGCTGCCGCACGGCCGTTCAGCCTCTTGTCCACGCCCTGGGTAGCACGGGGGATAAATCCCTGCTGCGCCGCAGGTAACAGCACCGCCTCACCGGCTGTCGGGTCTCAAAGTCAAGTCTGTGTCTGACCACAACTGCGTGCGGCTGAGCCAAGGAGCTTGCACGTAGGTGGGAAGGGAAAGCCTTGGGGAACTTGCTTCCGCCCTCGCAGTACTTTGTGCTTCGCTAGTGCAAGTGGTCTCTTTGCCTTTGGGCCCTGCTGTGCCACAGACAGCAATGGCACCCCATGGGGGGCACGTCCCTGCGCGGCTCCTGTGCTTGGCGGCTGCAGAAATGCCGCTGGACAGACTGCGAGGTGACAGGACAAACTGCCGAGGCGCCCGGCTCCCGTCCCACTGCCGCCTCGCTGAGCAGGAGAGCAGCCTTGGCGTCCCTCACTTGGCCACTTCCACGTTGAGACGATGGTACCCGTCCCTTCACCATTCATCGCTGCCAGCTGCTGCCCCCAACACGACCTCTGAAACTGTTCATTAACACTGACGAGAGGCAGAGATTTCGCAGTGCCTCATGCTAGACAACAGAAATCCCACCTGCAGTGCCCAGCTGTTGCTATCGTAGTGCAAAATGAGTCCCAACGGAAAAATCACATCTGTCAGGTTAGAACCACAATGCGTGCTGGCAAAGCTGAAAACATTTTACTCTCCTTGCCTGGCGTCAGGCACGTGTTGCCATCCCAGTGATGCTTGTGCAGCTCCAGTCCACGTGGTGCTTCGCCAGCTCGTTTTGGCGTGGCAGGATGATGGCACCCGTGTCGGTGCACATGGACACGCTGCCTTTTACAGGCCTGCACACGTGCAGGCTGTTCCCTCCTTGCTTGCAGCGAAAGGCACTTGTCACACTTGACAAGGACGAGCTCCATCCGTGCTGCCCGTCCCACCACCCCGCTCTGCTGCCACGGGACACCCACACAGGGTGTCGCTGTGTTTGGGGGTCACAAGCCACGCTGGCAGTAATGTGAAAGTTCGTATCTTCAGGCCAGAAAGGTGGGGTGCTGGGGCAGCTCTGCAGCTGGTGAGCTGACAAATGACCAGGAGAAACCTGCTTCTGGGAGGAGGTCTCCCTAACTTCTGAATAGAGACTGGGCCAGTAAAAATAGCCATTTCTACCAAACCAATTGATTTTTTCTGCCATAGGTGTTCTCCATGACAGGTTGATAGAAATTTTTTAACTTTTTTTTTTTTTCCTTTAATGAGAGTGACTGGATGTTTGGCCCCATTCCTGACTCCCATCTGCAGCACCAGGGCTGGCTGCCAAGGGTGGACCTGCCTCTGCCTTTGCTGAGGAGCTCAGCGCTGGCACCGTGGCCTCAGCTCCCACCGTCCCTGGGGAGCTTGGCAGAGCCCCACACTGAGCAGCTGGGTGGGCAGCCAGGTAGCAGCTGATGCCCCACGAGTGATAGCTGAGTGCCTTGGGGTTGGCACAGGGGCTCACGCTGGGACTGGAAACTCTCACTGCTATGAGAGCAGCTCCAGCTTCGCTGGGGTGGTCTCCCATTTAGGTTAAGCCGCTCCCAATTATTGCAAGGTAGAAAACACACACGCAGCTCCTAGTGCACATCGCAAGGGATGTCCACATGCTCAGGGAAGACAGAGGCCCGATCTTCCCCGCAATGTCGAGGGAAGACTGCAGTGCAGTGCTTCCAGTGGGCATACAAGGGTCTAATAAAACAACAGAGATAGGGATTGTTTCGAGGAAAAAAAAAAAAATCCTGTTTTGTTTGTAGGTGAAAAAAAACCCAGAGCACCCGAAGGTCATAGTTAGGAATTTACTCCCTTACTGCAGGTTTGTTTGTTTGCTGAAAGATAAAGATCTTCGGTGCAGGTGTACAAAGTGCCCAGGATCCCAAAGGCAACACAGAATAAACCCATGGCTGAGGAT
Organism: Podiceps cristatus; assembly: GCA_000699545.1. Lineage (NCBI taxonomy): Eukaryota > Metazoa > Chordata > Aves > Podicipediformes > Podicipedidae > Podiceps > Podiceps cristatus. The sequence continues at coordinate 5,178 of JMFS01128929.1, read as the reverse complement.
GTGATTGTGGCAGCCCTAACTGCCCGGGAATCACAAGGACTGTCCCTATCACGGATGTCCTGCAACACATCCCACTCTGCCGAGGCAGATGGAGGGTTTTCCTGCCTTTGGGGGTTATCGACGCTGGCGTGTTAGAGCCAGCTTTGCCCCTGGCAGGGGATGACCTGAACGTTTGCACTGGTGTAAATATTGACCTGTGGCTTGGGAGAACCTGATTCAGCAGTGGCTGGGGACTGTCCTACAGAGCGTAGTGTCTCGCCCTGTTTCATACACAGCCCTGCCACACGTCCTCACAGCTCCCCATTATGGCAAGCTACTTCTGAACAGAATAACCCCAAAAAATACCCAAAGGATTGGAAAATGCACCTGTATTTTCACAAGGGTTACGGTGGCTGAGGCTTCTTAAAGCTGTAGCTGCCAGACTCACCCCTAGGTCTCTTGCCTTTATTTTTCAATCTTGTTTTAGATGCCATGTGACGTTCTTGACTTTTCCCTTAAACAGATACACAATTTTATCCTATGCACTCACAAAAGCAAGTAATATATTTACAACTTAATAAACAAATGTGGGGGATTCTGCTCTAGTTTTTCAATGCTTAGGGTAGCATAAAGAACTGCACTACGTTTACTAATGCTGTTCGTGATGAACAGCACAACAAAGGTAACTTGAAATTTAACAGTGGAAATCCAGAATCCGCTGCCTGAGGCTTTGATAAAAGAAGGCTGAATTAAACTTTCCTCTTTGTCAGAAACTTTTATCTAGTTTGATTTGCTTATGACAAGCAGGTCTTAAACCTTCCCACACTTTTTTTCCAGCTGCCCTTTTTATTTTACTTAGTTTTAAAAATTTCTTTATTGATCGGTCTTTCTCTTCCGCCCTCTGCTAGCTTTGACTCAAGCCCATTGAAGAAGCCTGTGTGGTTTAGGTCAGTTTGTTAGCTGCTTCACTGGGCAAGTGCAGGTGTCTGGTGGGTCACGCTGCAACCCGGGATGACGGGATAAAAGACAAGATAAGCAGCTCCCAAAGGAGAGCTCAGGGACCGGGTGGTTTCTCTAGGGGAGTGGCGATATTTCCTATACACAGCTCTGCTAGGGCAGCTGGAGCTGTCAGTAAGGGCGAGAACGGAAACAAAAGATGGAGGGACAGGGGCTGCTTAGCCCTGTGTAAGTAAAGGTGCTGCCACCAAAGCCAGCCACCAGCGGGACTGAACCCCTCACTCCTGAACCACAAAGCTTTCTGAGTCTGGTTTCCTGGTGCAAGTGGTGCCTCTGTAGGTCCCAGGCTTCTCCTTCTACCGTGAGCTTGGGAGTCAGGTACGAGAGCCTTTTTACACTGAAGTACCTCGGGCCTGTTCAAGAATATTTGCTAACAACTACCTCAGCGTTTTATTTCCCGCACAGACACCTAAGAATGTATGAAAAAAAAAAAAAAAAAAAAAAAAAAGATAAAATATAAAAAGTGGATTTGTTTTTAATACAGCAGGATGGTTCTACTCTGTCCCAATACACTTTGGGGGACTACTGAAATCCCCTGGGGTTTGGTCAGTGCTCCCAGCTCTGATCCTCAGGAATGTGAGGTGGGAAAAAGGAAAAAAAAATTCAAATTGTCAGAAATTAAGCCCTTAACTATAGCCTGAAGGCACAAAATATCCCAGAGCTTTGTTCTCCTTACAACCAAGTCAAACAGTTAAGCAGCCTTGTTGGATCACTAAGGATGTGCCCGTGCAGCAAACCGGACCGGAGTAGCGTCTCCCTGCGTGCAGGTACTGTGTGGGAGAGTCATCAGCACATTTCCTCAGGGCAAGTCCCGGGTGAGATGACTTGTTCCAGACGGCGCCCAGTTAGGACATAGTTAAATAGGGACACGGTGGTGCACTCGGCAGAGTTAGGTTAACTTAACGATCTTAAAGGTTTTCTCCAACCTCAACGATTCTATGACTCTTTAGCATCTTGTTTCACAAACAAGCTATTCAGGGACCACTTACAACCCTCTCACAAGAGGCCAAAACACAGCAGAAATCCAGCCAGCAGACTTCCTGGGGAGTGGGAAACTCGGCCTGCTGCACGGGTCCCATTCAGTGGTCACCTTGCCAGCGAACCTGGAACTCTCACCACTCCTCACATCTCACCTCGGCTTCACACAGCTGCGTGCGAGGAAGCTTTGTACCAGACCCTGCGTGCGGACAGAACAAAATGACAGATGCTTCCTCGGGAACAAGGGGTGCAGGGACTGGCGGGACACAGGCAGGGCGCAGCCAATACCCACCAGAGCAACTGGAGGGCTTTGTGGATGTCAGATGCTTTTTTTTTTTTTTTTTTTTATCGAAGGTCTCCAGCAATGGGTCTTGTAAGGAGTTGTTTGAAAGAAAACAATGAAGCGGCTTTGCCAATGTTAACAGAAAGTTCCTTTCATGTCGGGACTGGAACGTATGGCAGGTTGTGTGCGCTCTTCCCCGTGGGCACCTCTGCTCTTCCTGCCAGGCTGGAAATGGCTTCTGAAAGTGGGAAGACTTTGGGCTACTTCCAAACTGATATGTTCCTTCTTTCCGAACCTGATCCTGACTTTTTAAAAAAACTAAAATGCCATTTGAAAACTGAAAAAAAAAAATGACATACAGTCTGGGGGGCAGGCAGGTTACAGGCAGGGTGAGCAAGAGGCTTTCTAGAAGGATAAGGTAGCCCTCCACAGAAACGATACGATTGCTTCAAGTTGAACAATGCTGGAGGTTTTAACCAAAATGTGGTATTTCAGGTAAATGTAACTGTTCCCTAGCAATTGAGTTTAAACACATTTTTTCTCCTGTTTCGGTTCAGACACCTGAAGAAACCTGTTGGGGGCTAAGAGACCCATATTGTGCTCTAGTAGCTTTTGACATTTGTGGATTTGTTATTCACAGTCAATTAAGAATAGAGCTTTAAGTGTTGAGGAAAAAAATACAGGCTTTCGAATGTATCAGGACAAAAACCTCAAACAGCAAGCAACCAGCTTCTCTGAAACAGAATCACCAAGAGAAAATGGCTGCTCTTGTTACTGAGTAATTTGTTACCCGGCCCGTTGTGGACTCTGCAAAGCTGGATGGGACAGCGGCACGCAGCACATGAGGTCACGCTGGAGACATTGACCCCAGGGCAAAAACAATGAGGTTTCTGCAGACTTTGTTCTCCTCTCTCTGTGCTTCCCTTTCAGAGGGAAGAGCTTACCTACGAACCAAACCTTCCCTTTCTTTGCTCATGAGAAAACAATCACCTGTTTGTTTATGGCTTTACAGTTCAAACAGACTCCGATAACACGGAATTCTTTTGTTGTGACTGTAAGTGGTAAAAGGGAGTAAGTTACCATTCGCACATTCCTGATTACATTCATAAATTTATATGGTTCAATAAGAGGTTGTTTGTTGGGTTTTTTTTTTCTGAGTTAAAAAATAAAGGTGGAAAAATAAGATCTTTCATCCTGAGTCAGAACCACATGCAAATACTTTCTGATACCTTTATTTCAAAAGCAATTATCGTTAAAAAAATTACACAATTACTTTCTTCATAAACACAGTTGATGACACCTGAAAAAGGTATTTGGTTGACTTCTTTACATAGCCTTTCTCTACATGATCTACACAGGCTCTGAAAATTTGAAGAAACACTTCAAAATGAAACACACCTTTTGGAAGTATGCCTGTGCTTGAACAAAAGACCACAAATGCAGGAACATGAAAATACACACTGATTTGTTATCACTTTGTTATTTGCTTCTTCTTTGGTAATATTTAAAAACACTAGTTGTTGCTGATTTTTTAATATTGTTACAGTTCCCCTTTTTAGATGTCTTAAGTATTTTGCTGAGTGTTTTAAAAAGAAACACCATTATCCACAAGATTAAAAGCAGTGAAGAGAAAATGACGCTGCAGTGACTAGCCCAGTGCCCCGCAGAAATCCCTTGCACTCCACTGGCGTGGGCCCAGGGCTCCCAGCACGCCTGGTGTCTGCTCACTGGAGTGGCACGGCTCCCGGTGCTCCGAGCCTTCACTTCCCAAAGAAACCACAGCTTCGTTTCAGGTTGCGGGCAGATATAATGTTAATTCTCTTCTTGCTTTATTACTACTGTAAAAGTTGTGTGGATGGTCCTGTTCACAAAAGCAACAAATTTAGCTGCCCCCTCCTAAAGTCTGGCTTTAGAAAAAATTGGGTTAAATCAGGCTGTTTTCCAAATGCCTCACTTTCAGTTTTACTTGTCTTCATTTTCTTCCCCATTCAACCACTTCATCAGCCAACTGCTACTGCATTCTGCTTTGGCCTCTGGAGAATTAGCAGTTTTGACTCCCAGCAGGTTGTCAGAAAGCCTGAAAGAAGTTATCTTACCCTTGAGATCTGGCACAAAAATGAGATGTTATTTCTAATTGTCTTTCTCGCTTTTACTTTCCCTCTCCAGCTCTCCAGGGCTCCCCTCTTCCCATCCTCCAGTTTCCTTTTCCACCCCTGTGCTTGGCAGGGATCCCCACTCCATTCTGCTGTTTCAATAGCTGGAGCTCTATAAAACTTCTTGCTTTTCCCCCGCCCTTGACAGTAGGAAACCAGCGTTGGCTGGCGCTCCGCGGGGAAACCACTACCTCATGCAAAACTCCCCTCATCGCTGTGACATGCAGGTCACCCGCGTCAGCTCATGGCCTGATCGCATGCCATTGCACGAGCTCTTATTGTGACATTTTGTCATGGGCAGTCTGTTCAAGCCTGAATTACTGCAATCTGGGCACAGAAGATTATAGCTCATAGGTCCTTCCACGCTGCACTGCAGCTATGCCGGAGCCATGCTCAGGTACTGACAACAGCTGAGGTATGGCAGCAGACGCTCTGGAAAGGGTAACATGCCATGCAATGTGGACACCATCACCCATACACGGGCTTACGCCTTGTACCTGGGTCTTTCTTGTGCTGCCCTAACTTATTTTTATAACCCTACCTTCTGGTGATGCTGCTATGGTATCTACACACGCAGCTGCAAACAGCTTTTTGCTCTTGAAGCCACGTAAATGGAAAAGTCACCAATGTCACGCCCGTGGAGACCTGTATGGGCAGCTCCGTTTGCTGTTTGCTCACTGCCGGCCGCGGCAGCCCGGTGGGGAGCCCAGCTGGCACCGGGAGGCCCTGTGCTGCCGGGGGCCCTGCACCCCTGAGGGGGCCTGCGCC
>KL287363.1:28504-39729 GCA_000699545.1 Podiceps cristatus | reverse complement strand
TTTCCCTTGAGAACATAATTTGTCAACACTAATGACTAAGGCAGTACTGTGAACTAGCAATGAAGTGTGGCACTTCTGGTAAAGTAATTTGCAAAAAGAGGACAAAACGAGTCTCATATTTCACTATGACAATATTTGCATTTGCAAACTTCAATTGTTGGCATTAAAATTCATGTTTGAATACCGCAGGAACTAAGAATAATTACACATTTACTTTGTTGAATGTAAGATTGCACTAGGCAATGGAGTTCATGAAGCATTTATCCTGTTACTGACAGTCAAAGAGAAACATCTTGGGTAGTCTAGTTTTATGCAAGTCTGGTATCAAAAGGAATTTTTCTATTCAACATTCTCTTCCAGAGTTTAGTTTAACTAGAAGGTGACACTGAAAAAAAAGAATAGTTACTAAATAAAGACAAACCAAAATAACTGTTATGGTTTAACCCCAGCCAGCAGCTAAGCACCATGCAGCTGCTTGCTCACTCCCCCTCTGCTCAGGGGCATGAGAAAGAGACTCAGAAAGAAAGGAAGGAAAACTCATGGGTCAAGACAAAGGCAGTTTATTAAGACAGTAAAGGAAAATATAATAATATATAGTAATAATGATAATAAAATATAATGATAATAGAATATACAAAACACATGATGCACAATTTCTCGCCACCCAACAACAAATACAGCCTAACCCGAACAGCAATTGTGGAGTGAAACTGAGCACTATCTCAAAACAGCAATTTCCCAGACAGCGTTCTTGGAACCCCAGTTCCCAAGAGTGAGAGAGCAAGGGAATCTGGCCTACCAGCTGACCCCCGCTTATATACTGGGCATGACATCTACGGTATGGAAGAATTCCTTTGGCCAGTTTGGGTCAACTGCACTTGCTCTGCCCCTCCCAGCTTTTTGCACCCACACATTAGCAAAACCTTGGAAGCTGAGAAATGTCTTGATCTCTTAGCAAGAACTAATAATATCAGTGTATTAACAACCCCATCCCAAAAGGAGAAAGAGATCTGTCTACACGTGTCTTGTATGTTGTAACTAAATGAAGACAGGATTTCACTTCAGCAAAAGGTGCATATTAGAGTGAGTAGGGATCTGTCACTTGTTTATTAAATTGTGACTCATCTTTGAGTGTAGAAAAGCCAGCAGTTTGGCTTTGAGATGGATGTATTGAGGGTACACGCCCCTTTCTACTTAATATTTCTGAGCACACTTTGTATTGGTGTGTCAGTGCATTATTATTGAAGTGCTGCAGAAAACAGAGTCATTGTTTAATTTCCTATCTTTGTAAACAGTCACACCAGTGTGTTTTTCTTACCAGAGGATAGCCCAATACCATTCTTGCCCATTTTCTAAATATTTTATACTGGAAATTTCTGGAAGTACACTAAAAAGGCTATTTACAAATACATAGTAGTATTTGGGGGCATGCTACCAAAACAATGTAGTATAATACAGCACGTCAATACTACCAGTGTCAACAAAATTCAGCAGAATATGTTTCCAAGTACTTCACAGGGACAAGGAAAAAAAAGGGTTTAATTTTAGTTTTGCACTGTGAAATCCAGTCTTCCAACGCTGACTAGCTAAAAGCAGGGCAAGAAAAAAATTATGCTGGGCCATCCTTGCTCCAGGCACATTCCAAATTGTCCAAACAACACTGTCTTGCCCTAAGTCTACTCTTCCTTCCTCTTCAAAATCCCAAGGATAAATCAGGCTCAGAAGGGAGACACTGAAATCCTTGCCCTTAAATGATGCTTTTAATTTTCATTTAAGACATTTGTTGCATAAACACTGACTACACAAGATTAATTTAGAAGTGAAACATATAAAAAGCATTAAAGAATACTCATAATGTACTTTTTAATATGAAGTATTAATCCTCCCCTTATTACATATACAACTGAATTCCTTAAAACTTTTAGGTTGCTTTTACCAATACTTCTTACTGATAATTTCCATCATGTTCTACTGAGAGATTATGCCAACTGAATCTTTAACTAAGTGAGAAGAAAAAAAGTGATCATCCAGAGTATAAAATAGCAAGAGTGAGCAGGCTGAAAGCTGCTCCAATACACACATAAAGGTATTTAAAAATAATAAAAATAAAATTCAGGTATTTCAGTTAAGCTAGACCCAAACTTTGGTTCTTAGTATTCATGGTGAAAAAAAGGGTAAAATTTTAATTTTGTAGCACTACATGCAAGCACTGGAGCACCCAGCCATTAACACTGCATCACCCCCTGCACGCTGCCAAGATATGGAGCCTCATATAATAAGTATTATTTCAGGTTAACAAGATTACTTGTCACACGTGGTCATCCCAATTCCTAGTATATTCCTTCTGGCAGCAGTTCCACACAAGAAAAAGCAGATATTCTGTAGTAAAAACAGAACAGATGGATTGAGAAATGACACGCTAAAAGGAAACAAAAACCATACACCCAAGACAATGTACATCAGCCTGCCACACAAGTCCCAAAGGATCAATGGAGAAATTTTAGAAAAGCTTACAAGGAATTCCTGCCTGGTGGGAGGATTGCCAAGAGCAAAAATATACCTCCTATTTACACATATAGATGACTCCTCTTTTTGCATATATATTTTTTATGCATAATATGCACACATAGTTTACATCAGATATTAAATACACTTTTGTTCTGCATTGTGAGTGCAAGATTTTAGTTGGAGATTACTTTCTAAATGAATTTTATGACAAGATATTAGACCTCCTGATTTTTCAAACACCACCCCCAAAATCAAGTTTAAACGATTAATAATAATTCAGTTTAAATCTCAAATTGTTCATTTTGAAACCTACTTCACAAGTCAGAACAGAAACAATGTACTTTTTTCTTGCATTATATTTCTCATTAACACTAAATTCTAAAAGTAGATAAACTTCATGGCTATCTTGCAAAGACCTCAGAGCAGGCCATGCAACATGAGAAGTGCACCAGTTTGTCAAATTTGAAGTTTTTAGTTGCTATAGTAGAATATATATTTTCCAAATAATTATATTTGCATATATTTACAGTATAACAAACTACAATAAAGCAATCTTTCATCTGCTTCTCTTTCCTCCTACTAGCTTCTGAAATAACAGACTAAAATTGAATGGTGGGTAATAGGGGTAAGATTTACTGCTTTTTTTCCAGTTTCACCATTTTGATATGTATATTACTTGATCCATAATCAGTCATATTTAAACAGAACTCACTAGTGTCAAAACCAGAAGAATTCAAAACAACACGTCAAACTGCAGCGTTTTTCCATAACAAATACCATGCTACATCGTTAAATTTCAGCTTTTCCATGAAAGGCTCTGACATCTAACACAATGGCTCATAAGGCAACTCTCTGCTAGATGCAAACGCTTTAGGTAAATTGATGCTGGAAATATGAACCTTACCTAATCTTTGTAGCTTTACTTTTTAAATTATATTTTTCAAAAGACTGTGCTGGCAGCTTTGTAACCTAATATATTTTTCTAGCTTGGGAACTAACATAGACATATTTCTTTTAAGACATAAGAGTTGTGTAATTAAGTTGCATCAATATTTTTCAGCACAACTGTACAATATCTACTGCCAGTTGAAAATATTATTTTACATTACATATGTATTGCATTGTCATAGAATAGCAAAGCACTTACTTTACTTGAGCAAGCTCAATTAAAAAAAAAAAAACAAAACACACAACAAAAAAAAAATCCCAAAACAAATACAAACTCAAAACCACAGAAACAGACAAAAAACCCTCCACACCCCACAAATACACCTTTATTAGTATAACTGTTGTTACCTTTCCTGTAGACCTAACTGCAGATACTGAAATCTAGCTCTGGTTCCCCTTAAATAACATTTCAACTTGTCTGATGTAACCAAATCCATAAATCTTTTCAATTTATGCAGTATATGAATTCTTGAAATTATATTTGAGATGATGAATAACCTCAAATTAAATCCCCCTCTGATTTATACTGGGTCTCATTCAAAAGACAGTGATGTGCCACAAGTGCCTGCAAACAGATATCTTTCCCCAGAATGATTGTTAAATTACAGGTGGAAACCAAATAAAAGACTGAATTAGAGACCTTTGGCAACAAATACATATATATAGAGAGGAGTAAGAAAAAAAATTATCACAAGTAGAAAACCTAATACTTTATCCAAAGACTGGCATGTCCAGAGAAGAAAAGAGAAAACAAAACAAAAAAATGCCAACCACAAACCGTAATGGAGACAGCGAGGGATGAACACATTTGGTGTGGAGTTGGAAGGAGGTTAAGTGGAGAGAGGCCATATGTGAATGACAAGCCCTGAGAAAATAGGAGCTTACATGTGTCACCAGGGAAGAAGTTACCAAGAGGTACAGGAGTCAGTTACCTAATGGTCTTTAAAAAGTTTTTCCAATCTCTCCTCAGGATAGGATAACATCAATCAATCTCTTTTTACTCCTACTAACCCCTAGCACTAGGAATATAACCAAATTCAAACCCACATATTAAGGCTGAGCGGCCATCAAATAGACAGAAAGTAGAGTGGACTACTAGTAGACAAGCAGTAGCCCATCCTTCATACTAGAAACCAATGTTTAGGGCAGCAAAGACACCTGTGTTCATAACATAGATGCTCCCATGAACACAGAGAAGAGAAAGATTATTAGAACTTGGAAGGTAGGTAAGAAACATGGTCAGAAATAGTTATGTGAGGATGTAAGGAAGGAGTAAGATAAGATTCATCTTACTAAACTGTGAAACAGCTGAACAGAAGCAAGCTATGGTCTTATCTTCATTCTTTTTTTCCCTGATATTTGTTCTGCCAAAAAGGTTATGCAGCTAGAAGATACATTCCCTGATTAGATACTTTTTTGCACCTTTAGCCCAGAAAAAGATTTCGGCCATCACTGTAGTTAACCTTCCACTGTTCTGGCATTTTTTGGAAGGGAAGCTTGTTTTTCATTGCATATGCAAGCCCATCAAGAATTTCTGTTTGCATTTTCCATTTGTCACCCAACACATAATATATCTGTCATTTTCAGAGTGAATTTATTTCATACTTGAGTAAGACAGGAGGTTGGGAGGAAGAGGAGTGCCAGAAGATTCCTCTGCCCCCTGCAATAGTAATCTTCCAGTTTCTAGTTGTCACCTACATGTCTCCAACTAGACTATTAATAGGCAGAATTAAGAAATTCTAGCCTCTTCATATATATTTGAAAAAATAGTGTTTCCTTTACTCCTGTCATCCTCATTTCTGTTAGTCTTACACAAAATTAAGCAACTGACATCAACAAATGAATGTTGAAGCAAACAAATAGTTAAAAATAGAAGAAAACTAAAAACCATTTCCTATAAGCCAAGTGACTTTTTAATCACTGGGACAAAGGCTTGAGTGGAGGAAATTGCTCTCATTAAAAAAAAAAAAAAAAAACCCCCCAAAAAAACAAAACCCCCCCCCCCCCAAAAAAAAAAAAAAACACAAACCACAAAAACAAACCAAAAAACCCCCACAACAACAAACAAACAAAACCCAACAAAAACCCACACCCTACACACAAAAAACCCCAAAGATGGAAAAAAAAAAAAAATCCCACATTACCCCACACACACCAGGAATCGGGGCTGCTCATGTCAGCAGACAATAAACATTACAGTGTATTTTCAGAAGACCATTGGATAATTAGGATAATTATAGTGATGGAAACAGATACCAACAGAACTAGGTGAATTTTGCAGGTCAAAAGCTTGATCTGAAGAGGAACTTCAGACCCAAAATCCTTTCTGGATCAGACCTGTTATACTCCCAGCACACTGAAAGTAGACATCCTCCCCCAGGCCCCATCCCCAACAGGGTATTGAAATGTTTAACAATAAACTCTAATTTTGCTTATTATATTTGGTAAAAGCCCAGCAGAACGCTTATAAAAGGAGTTTCAATATTGTCATTTACAAACATAACTTCACAAACAATGCAGACTATCACATTCATTTCAATTATGTCCAAGATATCACTCAGAACAATGAATAAGCGTGATTAATTCTGAATTACTGTAGTAAAAGGGGCAATAAAACAAGACAGATTCTGCAGCTGTGTTGTAAAAGACTCCTATATTTTAAATGATACTGCACAAAACTCTGAAGTGATTGTGTTGAGTTTATCTATGCTTGAAGCTATTTAAGATTTTTATAACTCATTATAAACTATACACAGTTTGGATATACATGTAGTGTAAAATTCAGTTTAGTGACTTTTAGTAACAAAACAGAATGGACTAATGATTTATTAGTGTTTACAGCACTAGGTGAGATTATCTGAAAAGTAGAGAAAGATTTTCTTTTCAATTATATATTAAGAACACAGAGTAGCAAGTTTGAATTAAAAAGTTCATTCATTTGGTCCTATGAATTTTTGTAAGATACCTGCATCTTGAAAATATTTTGGCAAAATACTTCCAGAAACTCCATCTTTTCTGTCCCTTTCTCACCAGTTCCTCAGGGCTTAGGGTCAGAATCTTGCATAGAAGAAAGAGATCATTTCTCCCCTTCCTTAAGGGACACATCTGTGAGCCAGGTAAGTCAAAGTATCTGATTTATCCCTGCCAGACATTCCAGCCTTCAACTCTCCTCTCAGTAGTGGATGAATACTTGATATTCTAGACATCAACTTTATCACAAATTCTTATGGATGTAATCAGTGCTAAGCAGCAGCTTAAGCTATTTTTCTTTAGCTACTGGGGGAGGACACACACAGACGGACAGGTTTTCCTCATTTGTTTCCAGCTTTAATTTGAGCCATTTTTAATGTGACACAATTGTCAGATAATACTATTGGTAGAAATATTAGCCTGGAATATTATTCCCTCCCTGCTCATAAAGTCTATATACAGAAATTGTTTTTCCCTGTCTAATATTAAGACCACTCATGAGCAATATGCCTCAAAAAGCTCACACTTCCAGCTGATAGCTTCTGAAATGATTCACTCGTCACTGAGCACTCAGAGGACCAGGACAGAACTGATCCCTTGAACATAAAGATATATTTAAACATCAGTTTACTATATTGTAAAAGATAATGCAACATCTAAAGTTTTAAAATTTCATAGGATCATAGGATTGTCAAGGTTGGAAAAGACCCTTAAGGTCATCGAGTCCAACCGTTAACCCATCACTGCCAAGTCCATCTATACCGTGCCCTCAAGCACCGCCTCCATCTGTTCTTTAAACACCTTCAGGGATGGAGACTCAACCACTTCCCTGGGCAGCCTGTTCCAATGCCTGACCACCCTTTCGGTGAAGAAGTTTTTCCTAATATCTAACCTAAACCTCCCCTGGCACAGCTTGAGGCCATTTCCTCTCGTTCTATCACTTGTTACTAGGGAGAAGAGACTGACCCCCACCTCACTACAACCTCCTTTCAGAGAACTAGAAGTCAACTGACTTAAGATCAGCTATGAAATGTGACTAAGCCATGACACGTTGCAATAATAAATGCATCTGACCCAAGCTCATATTCCTTGTGGAGCCTACCTTTTTGCTAGTGGGCTGAAAGCAATCATTTTCTGTATTGTGTATATTTGCAACATTCAGGATACAGGATCAACATTTGTCCAACTGAAGATTCACCTAATCCAATGTTTATTCAAAAACGTATTACATGATACTTGAAATGCAGAAAAAGCAAATCTAAGCCTAACTATTGGCCAGCAGGTTTGATTCTTCCTCATATATAAAACAGTTCCTTCACAAATTCTGCATAAAAACGTTTTTCAGAAAAAAAAAAAAAAAGTTTTAAGAACCCGAGTACTTGCAGAATATCACTGCTCAGTCCAGAGCTTTGCAGTGCTGTGAGTCTGTCTGTATGTTGTTAAGATTCAGGGCTGAAACCCAGAAATAGCTCGATGCAATACATCTGTCTTAAAATTATGTCATACTGAAACTCTGTCAGGAGCAAGATCAAGATCAAGCTCAAGAAGAACTTTCCAAAGTATAGTTTAGACGTTACATGAGGTTTCCTAAAGTATCACAGGGTAAGGAAAAAATCCGGGTTTTTTTTGTGCAAAACATGCGTGATTTAGTAGATTCTGCATGTGCCTAAGGGTTCGCTATGTGACATTTTATGAAGACAGAGAGTCATCATTTATTCTGTTGGGCTATACCACAGAAGGATTGCAATGGGATATACATGACATTTGTAGTAGCCCTGAAAAACCAATCTGGATTTTGTTTAATAGTAAGAGATATATTCCAATAGCTAGTTGTATACCACTTAGAATGAAAGTCACTTCACTTTTTATAAATATAAATTTAGAGCAACTAGTTGGAGAAAGACCTGGTAGCAAATGTTTCCATATTTAATCTGCCCCGGAGCAAGCTATAAAACTCCCTGATCTCCCCTGATAAGAGATTTGACCTAGCCTTGTAGCAAATCAGGTCAGAAGCAACACAGAGAGAGCACGACATACCAGACTGCCATACAAGCTGCATTTAATAACCCACACCACGGTGAAGTTCACTGGCTGTTGCTAGCCACTTCAGATTATTTAGAAAATCTTGATAGAAGTAAATACAAACATATTCGTTGCTCCACCCCTTTACTATAAGGTTATAATTTGTTTATTCCATAAATATTTCCAGGGCCAGTAATCAACAATAGGCAATGTGTATTCTAGCCAGAAAGTTATTACCACAAGGGGTTACTGGTACTGAAACCATGTAACAGTGGGAAAAAAAAAATCTGCCAGTTGTTTTTATAGAATTTTCAGTTCTTAAAGAGTATATCTGAAGACTCTGTCAGGACTTATTAAAAAACATTTTGTCTGCTCTATTACTATTTAACAGAAGAAAAAAGTTCACTATAATACATGGTTAACTACTCTGGATTTTTTTTTTTTTTTTTTTGCTGATTAAATACAAGATTTACTATTGCAACAAATACCATTGACTTGGGAGAAAAGAAACAAAAACAAACAAAACAACCCCATTTGTCAAAAGGTCGGGTTGTAGTTGGCAAGAAGATATTTCTCTCAACCTTACTAATGTTAAATGTGATAGCCAGAAGAGTTAGTATTGTACGAGCGCTGCTGCAAGCGGTGCCAGCATAAAGGGCTTCAGCCTGAATAAAGCTGCCTGTACACATCCACCAGCAAAGCAAACTTTGCTTTCAGGAACAAGTATCCCTGAACGTGCTTATTAATTTGTTTAGAACTTCAATTTAATTGATGTAACACCCTCACAACAAAATAGATATGATTCTCTTTTTCACAATTCACTTCATTCCATTAAATCATGAAAGCTTAGATGTTCCATAAACTTTTCTATCTGCAAGATCATTTTATGATTTGCTTCTTGCCTGCTTCCACGATAGCTTGTGCTTAGGCTCTTTGGGTCACCTCACTGACACTGCTGTAATGCCATCTCCATCCCATGGGGAGGGCACACAAATCATCACCACACAAACGCAGTAAGTGACAATAAAATATCTATTTAAAATGAATGTGCTTAAAGAGAAGTATAAAAAGGATCTTTTAAAAATAATTTTTTGAAAATCAAAAAGACATTTTATTCTGAGTGAGAGATAATTACTAGTATCTTGGCAAGAAGTATTTAATTGTAGAGTTGACAGAATTCCATATCAAGTTAGTGTATAAACAAACATCTCTTCTAAAGTAGATATTGATATCACATTCATATATATAATATTTTTGGAAACTTCTCTTGTTCTTGGTAAAGCAATTTGCAGAACTACATCCAACCATGATTATCTTGAGAAAGAAGACATCATACAGAAGTACTCAATGTAGTAAAGTTTACATACCCATCATAACATTTATATAAGTGTGCAAATGGAGTGGAATCCATATGAAAGCCTGGAAGGTGGAGTAATTTAAGGAAAGCAGTACATGTAACATGACTTCCTCCCATTTCAAAGCTGCCTCTTTAAAGAAAGTATTTATATTCCAGCAAGACAACATAGGGCCAAAGACAGTGAAAATGAGTTTCCCTTCCTCTGTAAACTTGGAGAGTAAGAAGAGAAAGTAAGCCTCTCTCCCCTTGTCATTGTACAGATTCTTATTATTCCTATCACACTTGTTTGACACAATGATTTCCATCAGCATAAGAACAATCTGTAGAAGCGTATTCAAGAACTATAAACACAGCCACTTAATTCTTAAATCCAGTGAAGACACCCAGACATCCAGGCTGTTATAAGTGATGTTTCTGTAGAAAAAGCAGTTTGAAAGATGCTAAGTATCAGAGCTTCAAACCAAGTCCAAGAGTACTCCATGTCATGTCACTTGCAGGTGCATTTGCTGCTCTAAATCTGTCACATACCAATATGACATATCACTATCCCAGAATAGCAGTAAGTCTGTAGGATTTGAAGGTCATCTAAACCTCATCTCTGTCTATATTTGCTTCTACAGCATATAAACCAGGTTTTGATTCCAAAACTAACACTGTCTACTTTTATGTGTAAGCTCCCAAAGCCAAGGTAGATATTAAAATCCTCAGTTGGATTTTTTTCTTTTTCCAGGTTTCAAGCATCAATTATGTAGTCTTACCTACCAAAAGCAAATGTTCAAGCATGCCCATTGACTCAATTCTGGATAGGCTGCCTGAATCATGTGTATTTGGCAGTAGAGTTGTCCACAACGTTGACAAATAAGGTTACCAAGGGCCATCTATGTATTTGCAAATCAACACGCAACTCAAGAATCTCTCCAATGTAAAATACTCTGAATAAATTGAACATTTGCCAAGAAACACTGAGGGCCATAGTCAATAAAAAAACCACAACTTTCTAGCAATCCCTTACAGAGTAATGAAATGTAATCCAAAAGGACAGTTGAATAAAAATTTAAACTCCTCCATCAGTTCTTGATATATTTGAACTAGTTATTTGTCACTGTGCACTTAATAGTCCTCGGAAGCCTGGACTAGTCCAACAGCAACAATACAAAAGACTTCAGCTAACTAGGAATGACTTGCAAAGCCAAAGCACTGTCGATGCATGATATTTCACTGGTGCCACCACAGAAGTGGTTCAGTTTTCAAACAAAGAGCTTAACTACCATGAACAATCCACTCCATCAGGCTGAGCACTGATTTTCTTGAACTCTTACAACTCTGGGGGGAAAAAAAAAAAAAAAAAAAAAAAAAAGAGTGCAGATGTTCTGGAATCATGTTATTTTTGTGGCTAATAAAGCTATCTGGCCTATCACGG
>KL287363.1:0-17898 GCA_000699545.1 Podiceps cristatus | reverse complement strand
TCCTGCTCCCTTAGTAATAGGGCCTCATATTGCTAGACATCCTAATTGCTGAACTGACATGCTACACTTGTAATGTGAGGCTATTTACATTTGTATCACAGTTTTTCATCCAACTTCTTTTATTTCAAGGAACAGGTCACAAAAATCCCCTACGTAATTACTCACCAGCCAGAGACTATTTGAGCTCTGCACATTTACATCTCCAGATTGAAAGTATGAATCACTCTTCAACATCATTTCTGCATATAGACCACAGTTCTATGTCACCAGTTGTGGTTTTATTTAAGCTTGATCCATCAGGGTCTCATCTGTTCCAAGATCTTAGACCCAGCAGAACTACAGGCGTATTTCTCATTTGTCTCATCTCCTGGACTGACATACGGGATAGTTTTTTACAAAAAAAAAAAAAAAAAAAAAAATTAAAATTGAAGCAGCAATAAATTGATTTCATTAATTCTTCCAGCATCTCTAGAACTATGCAGGATTCAAACTGAAACAGCAGGATTCAAAGACATACTAACAATACACCCCAAATCCCCCATGCTTTTGGCGATTTCAATTGAATCTGAAACTTTGTCTATTTTCTGTGAATTAAATAGACTTGCTTCATGTTCTGCCTCTCCTCAGGAAAAAAAAAAAAAAAAAAAAAAAGAGTGCAAAGACATACCAGGAACATCACTCAGAACAAAGAAACTTGATACACCAGGTGAAGTTGTGGTTAGCATATAAACAGAAACAACACTTTCCGATGAAGCAAGCTGCTTAAGTCAGCAAAATCGTGTCACACCCCTCTGCCCCTGAAAGAAACATATATAGTATCTGCCCTACCACTATTTTGTTGCCAGCACCCTCTGTTTCTGCTGCAGTTTCTATAAACTATAGATACCTTTAATTTCCTTCCTCCCAGCCAATAGAGTCAGGATAAGAGAGATGCCTTCCATCACTCATCTCTTCCAAAAAGGCGAGACGCAGTTTGGTCTATGTAGGGAGTGATAAACTGCAGGAGAGCTGAAGAATCTCATCTCTGCTTTCTTCTTCCCATTTCCTATTCCTTTGGGTTATCATTCTCAGTTTGCTTGTTTTTTAAAAACTCACAGTAAACTCCATGTGCAGTAAAATATATGCCCTTCCCCAACATACTTCCTAAATAGAAACAATAGCTATTTAACTATTTTTCCCCCTTATCTACAAAAAGGAGGATGATAATCACAAGAGTTTTCCATGTTTTCCGACTACATCTGTGAAGGCCACCCAAAAGCACGCATAAGATGTACAAACAGATCACAATTTCCCATTCCTCAGGGGTCTCAGTCAAAGATTGCATCTATCACTTCCAGATTCCAATAAGGCTAAAATCATGATACATATGGGAACTCACCATCCTTCCAACACGCATGGAGCTCCTCTTCATGTGTTCCAATTTGGAGGCAGAAAGATTTCTCACCCTAAATAACTAGGCATTTTGATGTGACAAGAAATCCAACGTGAGCACGTAAAACTATAGATTTCCACCCACTTCCTTATCTTCAAGTCCCATAGCACCCTCAAACATGTTGCAGTCCACAAACTTACAAAAATTGGGAATTTTAAGAAACTGTTAGCTTCCTATTCATTAGCTGAAGTATTAAAGTGACAGTATGGAGTCTCATTGTTGAAACCACGCCACGCAAAAAACATCTTTTGAAATACCACTCTGAACAACCGCACCCCGGGCTGCTAGTAGAGCAAGGCACACTTCCACGGGGCAGCACCACGGCACCTCTCGCACGCCACTGCTCTGCGAGCATCTACTCAAAAGCAAAGCAGATGATATTTTCTGAGTGCAGAAATATATGCATGACCCAAGTGAGTGGGAGTCTGGGAGTAAGGGTCCGCCTCCACTTCCCAGTAGCTATCCTCCCAAAATGGTTACATTAATGAGTCCCCAGCTAGTTTCATCTATTAATATAAAACCTTTATGAAGGCACTGCAGTTCTTCACCTAAACACTTGTTTCAATAAAACCTTTAAATAAAAATCTCAACTCCACTGTGATTTTATACTATTTAATGAGTTTACTACAAGTGAAGGAATACACTTCTGTATTTTTCCAGGGAGTGTCTCCTGTTTCCTGAAATTTTTATCTAAGTTTGATTTATTAATAAAGTAAGCTTGAACTAAGTTGTAAGTTCTACATCAGCTTTACATCTTTAGCCAAAGTAAAAAACAGGTTATGTTGATCTAAAGATGTAGCCAAGAATATTAACTTTAATATACACAACTTTACTAAAGAGGAACATGTTTTTATGGTTCACTGTCATTTATTTCTGAAGAGTCTTTGAATTAGTGTTGCGATTATATCAAAAAAAAAACAAAGGGACCTGCAAATTCAAAAAATTGTCTCCACTCAATTGTATCACATAAGAGACAATACAAAATACTTGAAACAGTTATAAATATGATCATTAATTCAAGATGAGGTTTTCATATTTTTAAGTTCTGTCTGAAAAAAGCTTTAATGCTACATCATATTTAAGCATGTGTTATGTATGTATTTGATTTGAATGCACGTCTCTGATTCAGGCCATGTAACTGTTAAGAAAACAGAAAAGAAACAAAACAGTATCTACAGCTCAGTTGTAGAAACTGTCTGTCATACCTTTCCTCCACCTACACTTAGGCTACAATCCAGAGCATGGTAGTCACGCCAGCCTCCTACTGCTAAGTGTCTGGGCGTCACTCTAACCTCCTGCTGTTAAACTGTCTGGGACCATGGAGTTTACGTTTTCTGTAACTGGATCATCCAGGAACAAAATAATTGCTATACTGGAGTTAAAACATTTGCTTTCCTTTTGGCTTATCCACTTGAATAATCCTAGGAGTCAATTAAATGAGATTCAGTTGTTTCTAGATGCTTTAAAGGTGAGATGCATCACATGCATGGTCAGCACATACATGTAGGAAACAAAATTATCTGTTTCATATAACACTGAATTAGTCTGGAAAGAAGATGAGTACCTTTCAGGCAAACGCCTTTGGTTACAGTGCATTTGGAGGGGAAAGACAGTTTCTCTAACACTTTATATTCAAGCATGTACAATTTATAGAAGCAGCAGTTAACCTGTAAATATGTGCTTTTTTAAAGACAAAAAAAGGCATTTATTTTTTTTTTTTGTTAATGGCCTAATCCGTAACCCATAAAACTCCTACCAGAAAGTATTTATAAAGTCACACCTTAAGCTACTTTGTATTCAATAGCTGAAAGAGTCATGACTGAAAAAAATTCACTGCAACATTTATGTATTGTCTTAAAAAAAAAATTTCCAGCTTCAGAAACATGTAGCTGTTCACTGCAAGACAGAAGAGTAACATGCTAAATGCACTACAAGAGTTTTGTTCTGCCCTTCCTCCTAAAGACTACAGTCAATTGCATTGCCTCAGACAAAGATTAATTATTGGACATGGACACTTGGAGACAGCATTGCACAGATATCAGACTCACAGATCAGGTTGGGACAATAATCTTTACAGCTCTAGGAAGACAGCTATCGACTTTGAATTATATCCAGTTATATAGTTTCTTAACGAGGACTTTGAATTCAATAAGTGCATGTAAATGACCACTCAGGCACTGAATAGAACTTCAAAACTACATTTTGTATAAACTGTTTTAAAATACATGTTCAATCAATTTAACACATTAACTATTTCATAGAACCATTTAGGTTGGAAAAGACGATCAACATCATTGAGTCCAACTGTTAACATATCACTGCCAAGTCCACCACTAAACCACATCCCTAAGCACCACATCTACAGGTCTTTCAAAGACCTCCAGGGACAACACCACAACCACTTCCCTGGGCAGCCTGTTCCAATGCTTGGCAACCCTTTCAGTGAAGAAGTTGTTCCTAATATGCAATCTAAACCTCCCCTGGCACAACTTGAGGCCATTTCGTCTTGTCCCATAACTTGTTACTTGGGAGAAGACTGACACCCACCTCACTCCAACCTCCTTTCAGGTAGTTGGAGAGAGCAACAGGGTCTCCCCTCAGCCTCCTTTTCTTCAGACTTGTTATGGTTTAACACCACCTGGTAACCCAACTATCATGCAGCCACTCACTCCACTCCCAGTGGGATGGGGAGGAGAATTGGAGAGAAAGGAAAACTCATGGGTTGATATAAAAAAACCCAGATCACTGGAACAGCAAAGAAAAAGATAAATATTATTGCTATCATTATTAATGTATAAAGCTAATAGAATATACAAAATGAACAATGCACAATTTCTCACCACCCAGTGACCGACACAGCCCGTCCCGAGCAGCAGCCAGGGAGCAGGGATATTCCCCCGCAGCCATCCCAGAACAGCGAGTTCCAGAGAGAGAGGTGAGGGGGAACAGACAGGCTTGAATGAACAAAAAGAGGAAAGGGAGGAGAAAGAGAGAGCTGACCCACTGGCCAACCCTCACTTATACTTGGCATAACATCTACAGTACAGAATACTCTATGGCCAGTTTGGATCAACTATACTGGTTATACCCCTCCCAAGTTTTTGCACCTGCACATTAGCAAAACCTGGGAAAGTGTAAAATGTCCTTGATCTCTTAGCAGCAACCAACAGCATCAGTGTATTTTCAACATTCCTCACATATTAAATCCAAAACACAGTAGCTGATAGAAAGAGTATTAGCTCCATCCCAGCCAAAGTCAGGACAAGACTGAACAACCCCAGGTCCCTCAGCTGCTCGTCGTAACACTTGTTCCCTAGACCCTTCACCAGCTCTGTTGCCCTTCTCTGGACACGATCCAGCACCTCGATGTCTTTCTTGTGGTGAGGGGCCCAACACTGAGCACAGTACTTGAGGTGCTGCCTCACCAGTGCTGAGTACAGGGGGACCATCACTTCCCTGGTCCCGCTGGCCACACTAAATAGAAATGCAAATAGGACTATTCAACACTAGACAAAGTACATGTGCTGAGGAACTGCCCCACAGGCATGTGCCAGTCCTAGAGGAGTCAGCCTCAGAAGGTGGACAGACTTTTTCTATCACATAAGTAAGACAAGTTACCTGAAGTATCAGGTGAATCTCATTTGTTCCCACTTTCTAGTATTAAAGAACTCTTTGTGCAAGAAGTCCCTTACACAGCTTTAACATTACTGAAAGTTTAAGCTCTCAAGACTTCCATGATGTTTGCAAATTATATCCCTTTAAGATATAACTACATAATGCACTTACCCCTTTCTCCTTCCCAGAAGGATAAGGGTAGGGGGAAAAAAAAAAAAAAAAAAAAAAAAATCATTAAAAAGACTGCTAAATAGTTGCATTAAGTTACATCAATAAAACAGGAAAAACTATATAGAAATACGGATCTCAAAGCTTCCCTAGACCCCTCCTCTAAATAAAGCAATTTGCCACGCACAAAGAGAAGCTAGGCAGTGAGTGGGAAGAGTCTCACAGCTTCTAAAAACACACAGCAGTCAGTTTTTGAAATGTTTTTCTCCCACTATCAAGCTACTGTTAGGCAGAAATATATACATGTACATATGTATACCACAGCCACTGCTTTAGTTGTGCAGCCGAGTTTGAGACCACATTATGCCTGGTCATAGGGGAGTTCTGCTCTCTGGTACCACTTCCCAGTTCACACCAGTTCAGTGAGCAGGGCTCCTTGAACCGATGGTTACTTCCACTTCCCTATTATTTGCATTCAAGTGGGGTTATCTAAACAGTCTTCATTTAGGGTAAAACCAGAATGAAGGGCAACATCAAACAACTCCTAGAAATAATTTCAATACATCGGGACAAACCCAATGATGACTTCAGAAATGCTGTACTAACACCAACTAACAATCACGTTACAAGCCATTTGTGATATGTACTTCCCCTCACTGCATCGGCATTTCAGTGATGAAGAGCACTAGCTGGAAGTACTTAGGTAGAGAGCATTAGGTAAGAAGAAAAGGGGGGAAATCAGAAATAAACATGGTCCTTTTCACATATGTGAATTACAGATATTGCAAATATGAAATAAGCTTTTATTGCCTTACTCCATAAATCAGGAAGCAGGTTGTTTTGAGAATTAAATACAACAAAGCAAGCAAGCAGGGAAATAATAGCTGTGTGGGAAGCCCAATAACCACCTGTGTCTTTTTCATGCTTGTCGCTAAATCTTCTCAGCAAAGCCTCCTCACCCCTTAGTACTGCCTCTTTGCCTCTACACAATAAGTTCCATGCTAAAAACTAGAACAGAAAGAACTCTCTCCAGACTCTTTACACTCAATAAATACACAGCTGCAGCCATAGAACAGCTGAACAAGGCCCCTAGCATCCAAAATCAGAATGGGATTTTTCAAGATTTCAAGGCATTCCTAGAATTTGTCAGAGAAACACATTACAAAGAAACAAAGCCTTCAATCATATTAAGCTTCCCTGCCTTCAAAATTGTTACTACATGTAGCAGTCCCTGTACTCAGAAAAATACTCATAGGACAAAACCAAAACGTACAAAGAAAACCACCACATCCTAAAGCAACTTTAGAGAACCATATTCCCAAGGAACAAATAGCAACAGGAAACATGTCAGAAAACAATATGAAAAAAAAAAAATATCTTAAAAACAACAAAACAAAACAAAAAAAACACCAAAAAAACAAACAAACAAAAAACAACACACACAACAACCAAACCAACCCAACACCATAAAGCCCTTTCTTCACTGGTAATAATAATAAAAAAAATAAAAAAAAAAAAAAATCTTAAAAAAAAAAAAAACAAAAAAAAAACCAACACACACAACAACCAAACCAACCCAACACCATAAAGCCCTCTGTTCGTTACCTTTCTGGGTAAGTTCTTCCCCTTCATCAGGTCAGGACACTTGATCTGTTCTTCCTCATGCTGGGCCCAGGTTTTGTGGTCACCTTGTTAAGAGCTGAATTTAATTCACCTGCTGCATGTCTGTAGTTGCAGCAGCCTCCTCGGGAGTGTGAATTAGAGCAGAGTGGTGGGGGTTGTGGTTGGGAAGAAATAACCTGGAGACACTCCTCCCACCTCAGAAGTGGAGGTTTATGCAGTATTTCATTATCAGAAGTTTTTCTCAAAACTCTTTGATAGGAGACAAATAAGTTTTTACTTTAGGATGTTTATGAATTTTAAACATGTTTTATATAAACATCTTAAATTTTGTTTATATTTTGACACGACATTTATTAAAGTTTCAAAAAAGTAATATCCATCATTAATAGATTGTGGTTGTGTATGGTACCTGTATGAACAGCGTATCAGCATTCAAATCAGAAGAATAATGTACATAAAATTACATATTTTTGTACTATACATTTCTGCATTATAAATATGTATTAGTACTGAAAAAAAGGAATCAAATTCAGTCAGGCATCTCAAGTTGTTTGATACTTCTAGTTTGAAAACTAGACATGAATCTATATTATTGAAGGTGACATGAGAGGAATAAGCCAATGGAGAATATTTTCTCTGAGATTTGCCACCACTAGCATATTTTTTTAAATCATCAAAGCACAGCTAAGGGTACAATGAGGTGTATACAGTGTTGCTGAGTCTTCACAGCACGGCCTTTTGTAGGATCAAAGTAGGTGTAAAGCACTACCATGTGAGAACAGAAGCTTTTTATACCCACTTTTCAATGCGCTTTCACAGAGACATTTCATTCTCCTGGAAGCCTACAGACAAGGTGTACAGCAAGGTGTCCGGGAGCCAGGAGGGCTGGCTGGCCCCGGAGGGAAGGCAAACCAGGGGCCCAGAGCATGCCCACTGCAAGCCATGCCCTCTCTCATGGGGTGCAGTCCCGCAGCACCCAGGCACCCAAGCAGGGTGGGCACAGTCACATCCTGGTAGCAGGGTCCATCGACAGCTCCAGACGTGGCGAGGGGTGAAGCAGGTCCAGGAGGGAGATCCATCACGGGGCAGCGGGAGATGGGCCAAAGAGGGAAATGAAGGAAATGCTGCACACAGGTCCAGCCCGGAGCAGCAAGAGACAGGTCTGGAGACTGGCACACCACCAGCGTGGTGCAGGCCAGGACTGAAGGCTGTCCTGAGCTTAAACGGGGCTCCTGGGCTTATGTGTAGGGTTGTTCTGCATCTGCATCTGGTTCTTTTGGGATCTCAGTAAGAACGGCACCGACACTTAAAGCTGGTTAACGAGTTTATTAAGTAAAAGGTGTAAATAATGGGAAAAGTGATAGCAACCTTACGTCCCTCCTGCTGCTGAGCGTGGACGGAGGCCCCAGAGGAGGCTGTGTCAGGGTCATTCATGCCCATCAGCGCACTAGGGACCCTGACATGAGTGTACAAGGTCACAGCATTCACGGCACTCGTTGAAAGGCTTGAAATTTTACTCCTTGCCTACTCAGAATTCCCTGTCATTTGAAATACATCAAATAAATTAAGGTCAGTTAATGAATCTTTAAGTAAGAAGAACACTAAGGTTTGAAGGCTGTTACACAGCTGGACTGCCCTTGCTTCAATTTGGAATATGCATTGAAAGAAACAGACTGCATCTTTCTTGCATGCTACCCCCCTTTCCAGTCTGCCGTCAACCTGATCAAACCGTAGCAGCATCTGTGTATCTAGTCATGCTTGGGCTGATGTTTTCAGTAGGCCAGAAAAGCAACTAATGACTAAAGCAATGAAAAAGTGTGTCTCCCGTTTTGCACATTAGGCATGTTTGTCCTGGCATGCCTGCAGGTAGAGCAGAGGCAGACAAGCCTTGGCTGCTTCGCTCTAGCACCCGGAAACTCAATATAGAGTTATACTGACACTAAAACTGGCATCAAACTGAATATAATAGCTACACTGCACCAACAAACCTAGCCCTAGATTTTTATACGTAGACTTAAGTCACCATCAGTTACTGATCACTACAGTACATTTCAGAATGTGATGAAATTATTGATAAATGGTTTTAGCTTAAAAGCCATTGAATCCAGTAGATTTCACGAGCGCTAAAGAACGTAAATGAAGGATCAAGATGAGCAAGACACCTAAAAAAAAATCTAATCAGATGGTCCAAAAATGATGAACAGGTATTTTTTTTTTGTTGTTTATTATCTTTTATTTGGTTCCAAATGAAGACTGCACATGTCCAGAATACTGGTAAAGTTATTCTTTTAGGAAAGTGTTAGGACCATTCTATAAAGTCCTGAACTGACCTTAGGCAGAATATTGCATTTTATTCTCATCATTTACTTTTGAGAAAAAGAAATTCAAACTGGAAAAAAAGGTGAGAAAAGCTCCTCAGGAGACTGCAGGAACTTGGTTCATTGGGTAAATGCATTTCCTAAGGTAAACACAAAGGAAGGAAAAGAATAATACTGTCCAAACCCCCACAAACAAACACAAAACCCAACCAAACGGAAAACTGTATGTGAATTTAAACTTGTCAGGAATAAATCAGGGTTTGAAACTAGAAAAAACTTCCTAATCATCAAAGCAGTGAGATACTACCCCTTGAGGAGCAGCAGCAGAAAAAGGGTTAGATATTTTTACAATATAATTTAGATTTGACAAACTGTGGATGACTTTACATGATGCAATTTCCCAAAATAGTTGTGGATTAAACCTAATGCCTCAGAAGTCAACTTCTAGACCTATGTTCAGCTTCGCAGTACACACAGAAATACCACTGCACTGAAGAAACAAAGGATCTCATTAAACAGAGGAATTAATGCTATGCAAGCAGGTACATCTCCTTTCGCCTTCCCACCACCTAGACAACATGAATAATTAGGCCAGGGCAGAGCAACACAATAGCTTGGTTCCTGGCATCGCCAAATTATTTTGAGCTGGCTCAAGCATGTTTACATGTTCATACACTGACTCAAGTAGAATCATAAGTAATATCAAACGCTTCTTTCGGTATGTTGCTGCTCGGATCATTTTGACAGCAGATGTCATGGGGCAGTCCTCCTCTCGGTCCCAGACAGTGGTTTCCCATTCATAGTCAAGCCTACTGAAAGCACCCTGTGTGAAAACAGTTAAGTGGAAGCTAGGATAAACGAAAAGTGAAAATAAGACAAAATAACCATAACCATGATTAATAATTGGCATTTGAACGCTGTGTTACTTTTCCAGTTTTTAATGCATTGATTACATTTAGCAATTAATAGTAAAATTAATGTATTGTTACAATAATTAATGATAATAAATTCCAGCAGTAAACTATGCCACTATAAAACTATACTGAAATCAATGTTGAAAGGAAAGTTGCTAAATGTAGAACATTTACTTTGTAATGGAAATTTTTCAGTCTTTTGCTAATACTATTGCAAGCCTTTATCTTCAAGACCTGATGCCAATGACAAAAATGATTTATGTGAAGTTGCTTGCTATTACATATGTAATTTTGAAGTATCATGCACAATTGACTTTGATGCTTTAAATCCTTCTCCCTGACAACTATAGATTCAGATCAAGAACAACTGTTGCCCTTTTATAGAAACCATAATTTTAAAGTCCAGTTAACTTCAGCAAAAAGAAAAGGAAGAAATTAACAAGGATCTCTAAACTGGAAGTATTTGTCTCTGACTTAGAACTTCGACATATCCAAAATCCTGTGAGTTATGAGGTATTTTATGGTTTATCCAGATTTAATCAATTATGAGATTAATGGGCTGGTTTTACAAGAGTTGAGGAACATTCAAGCTGAAACTGGGTCTTAAGCCCAAGTTGGAGTTGTTATTCTTTCAGGCTCTGTAAACTCATTCTACAGGAAGTCTGAGGGAGATGCATTCACCATCCCTTGAGGAAGTTCTCCCTGGCACTCCCAAGTTCCTCTGTGAAAATATGTCAGCACTTTTAATGAAGATACAGTTCACAATTTACCCCAGCAGGATTGCTCACATGAGCACATTTTCAAAAATCCAAAGGTACTAAGTCACTTGTTGTAAAAGGAATGTGCATTATGGCATGTTATAGCAATTCTTTCTGATGGTAAAGTATCACTTTACATACTACAACCATTTTTCCAAAGTATTATAACTTATATTGTGCCCAAATGGAAATGTCTAATAGGTCAGTCACTCCCTTTGATCTGTTGTTTATTTTCAGGGATAATGTTCATTTGCTACATGTCTTGAAAGACCTTCCAAGTGCAGGATTCTTGAGCAGGCTAGTGAAGAACAAAGGTCAGAGAGATGGATAATTACACCTCAATGTAAATGATCCAGTTGCCCAAGCCCTTATAAACAAGTCAAAATATGTTGTCAACCACTCATTTCATATAAAAAGTAATAAACAATTTTATGTAATTATGGAAAAAAAAAAAAAAAAAAAAAAATCCCACATTTCCCAGCAAGTTAATTAGCTGAAGTAGGTCAATAGATGTCAAAATGTGTTTAAGAAGAGCTACTCAGGAAAAAGTGGACAAAAATAGTTTGTTTTTCAGTCACAACACTGAAACCCATTTTTAAGCAACAGTAACAACCGGCTACCAAACTAAGTTACTCCAGGTCTTTTTGGAATCACTTCCTGGATCACTATAAAAGATCTACTGCAAGTTATTGAAGTCATACAGGAATTCAAAGAGCTGTTGACAGTTTATATAGCTCATCATCTTTTATCAGATTTACGTCCTTTCTCTGTCCTTATGCTAGATGTAGCATGTACAGTCAGTACAAACAGACCACAGCAAGAGAGAGAGCAGTTAGTGGGAGTTTTTCCACTTTGGTCTATGTCTTTAGGATTCACTCTCTCCCTAAATTCATACCCGTGTTTGTTAGCTTTCAGAACATGTTGCAAAATCTGTATACACTCCAAGATGAGGGAGGAAACTAATGTAAAGTGTGGCAGGATGAGAAAATCTGGGCTCCCAGGTTTGATTCCTTCTAGTTCACATCCACCTGCTGTCACTATGACTTTGCTGCATCAGTTCGTGGGTGGGCACGGAGAAGTGCTGATTTGAAAGGTTGGGTTTCTTTTTTAATTTTAATGTAAAATACCCCAATAGAAACAAAGATGGTCCAATGCCAGCAGATTTTGAAAAGGTCACAGCTAAATGCCTGCATCTAAGCACAAACATCAATACAGCCTAAAATATAAAACACTGGGGGTTATTACAAATAATTCCACCCATTACAAGACCCACACATTTTCAGCTGTATCGCTAAAATGGTCTCAGCCTGTACTGTTTTATGCATGCAAGCAATCATATTTCTAGCATCAAACTCCATGGGAGTTCATTTATATAGGTACAATTTACTTTCCAAAGTTAATTTTTTGTATTCAAAACTATCCTATGGGCAAAGAAAAGAAAAAGAAAAAAACAAAACAAAACAAACAACAACGAAACAAAAAACCCCCAACACTCAAACAATGGAAGAAAGTTAAAAGTTTCACACTGAGAAAATGGCAGGCTACTCTGGATATTTAAGCATTGTTCTGCTATGATTGCAAGGAGTAATTAAATAAAAAAAGAGGAGCGCTCACTAACTAGCAGGAACTGTCTCCCCTGAGGCTTGAGCCAGCAGAACCTTCAGCGGGCCGCTGACTCCAGCAGAACAGCTCACTTGCTTTGACCTAAACAGGGTTTAACGGATTGAAGTCTTGATTAATAAACGGAGCTAATAACAAAGTACAAAATTAGTTTGCAAATCTTTCTGCTTTTGATTGGACTCTTTGCACAATGGCTCACAGGCATTTCTGCCCCTTTTTTAGACCACTGTTTCTTCTGTTCTTCTCTGTAAAACAGAGAAAATACTAACTTCCCATTGATTCTCATTATTTACCAGAAATGCACATAAGGAAATGCACATAAAGAAAAGACCAGATTTTGCTCCAAGGCAGTCAAACACTATAGTGAATATAAACATATCAGCTACGTGTCAGCACTTCTTTTCAGTGATGATTGCTTATGGAGGACACATTTATGGTCTATTTATATCCTTACTTAGTTTTTTTTTCCATATGAAGTGAATACATATGCACAAGTTTTGTAAACATAATGAAATATTTAATAATAATGTTATATTTAGATATTAGACAATTTCAGGGTGATATTTTTATGTATATACCCATTCTTTACAGGACTGTGGGTTTTTTTACTGAAGTTTCCAATCTGTTCTCCCTGTATGAATATATTTTCCAAAACCTGCTGTATATACACTTGATATGTACACGTGTTATGTTATTCCTCTGAAATGTACCACTCCTATTAACATTGGATGAACTCTAGCACTGAGAGTAAAATATAGACCATCTGTCTGCATTTTAATTTCTGCTACTGCTATAACGCGCTCCCCCAGAGATTATCTTACCATATAGTTCAGCACAGACCTAAGGAACATGGTGGCTAGAAGAACACAAGTTGCCAGTGGAACTGGGGAACTCCGTCTGAATTGAGAATATTAAGGCTTAAGATAGAATGAGCTGGAGAAGAAAAATTACCTGAAGAAAAACACATGCAATCTGTTGGTCATGTCTCAGTTTGTTAGAAGACTGAGAATTTAATTAACCATGAAGTAGAAACAATTTCTTTGTATGCATCCAGAAATTAAATGCAACAGCCAAGAGTTAAGAAAACCAAACTAAAAAGTCTATTTATTTTAGTTACCCCAAGACTTGCTTTTGATGTAATACACTTTGAAGAATGTTATGTTACAGCCTTGTGGTGAGCACCTATATTTCTTAGGGAGAAAAATGGCAAATGCTTTCATACAGACTCCACGCTTTATTTTCAGAGACTGAAATACATTACTAAGCCTTTTGTTTCTTACTGAGGTATACTGAGCTACTACATTTTTCTTTTTAGTGACTTTACTCCCATATTTTAAAGTTGGCCTTTCTATTTTAGGATTGTGTTTATCAAAAAAAATCTATTCTATTTGTAGTTTTGTATTTAGTAATAGGTCAAAGCCTCTGGGGTTTCACACTTGAATGAATTACATCCTGGGGAATCCTGTGTACTGAGAAAGCCAGATTAATTAACATAATCAAACATGTCTCAGTAAAACCAGGATCTAAAACTACAGTGATGTCATATCCCATCACAACACCCTCTTAAAATGCTGGACTGTTCAAACTGGCAACACAACTGTGGTAAAGATACATGCGTGGGAACTTTATTCCCAACCATTACGATATATATGGTTTTCAACTCTGTCAGCTTGGAAGCCAATCTAATCTTTGTAAGGTCAATTTATTGCTTTTCTAAGAAAGCAGAAATTTTTAACTCTGTAACTGAATATACCATGACAAAACATTGTGGGTTTATAGAGTCACATGTTTTAATGTGGAGCCATCACTGATTTGAACTCCTGAATCTTAAGGCTCATCAGATTTTACCCAGAGACTTCTGGATCAAACCCAGAACCTACAGCTGACCTAGATTTGAAAGACTTCAAATGGTGATTGTTCTGTTCCCTCTTAAATGGTTTCGGTCTTTTAATTGCTACAAAGTAGGAATTTTTTTCCTACTCTGAATTCGTCTTTTATCAGGTTCAAGTTTGTCTTACAGATTAACGACCCCTACTTATTTAAAAAATTACCTTCACTTCACAATCTTTTTTCCCTCATGAAGGTGTCTAAAGACATCTCTAAACCTTTCTGGTTTTTACAAGCTAAGGTGCTTTAATCTTATGTTAGGAAAGTATTCCAAACTGCAATGTTCTTGTAGCTCTTTTCAGAAACCTTTCAAAATTTCTCAGTAGCCTTCTTACAAAATGAGTATTTAAACATATTGAAGCATAACATGTTCCAGGATTGGGCATGCTGCAATGATAATAACAACTTCTCACGACTTCCACTATGATTAGTTTGTCTTAATATTCCACAAGGACTCTGCCACACCAAAAAGTACATTTAGTAATCCTTCAATCCATATCTGCACAGTGGCTGCTCTGTGTGAATACTGCTGAGTAGCTGCATTATCTTGCATTCAGTTGTATAAATTGTGTGCTATTAAAGTGAGCTACTCTATAAAATTGATGTGTGCTTATCTCTTGCTGAGTGCGAACACACAAAGTTTTTCAGGTATCCCCATTTGGGGGATGAAAAAAAAATAATCCACTGTTATGACCCACATTAGGATCATCTCCTTCCAGTAACCTTAAAGCATTTTTGACTCCCAGGCTACTCCTGGTGAACATCTCTCAAGCTCATAAATACAAGCGCTTTACTTTCAAATACACCTAAATGCTGGCTGGACCATAGAAAGAGTAGGTATACAGCCTGCTGGTTATGAGGAGAATTAGAGACTGACATTAACATATTTTGGTGAAAACTTTTCATTTCAACATACTAGTGTTTTCCATTTGTACAGAACATGCTTCAATTAACCTCCAATACTACCGAAAGTAAATCATATAGCTCAGCTTTGTACACATATGGTGTACACGTTATACACACACCAGCTATCATGTTTTGAATGATGAGCAATATTTTATAATGTTGTTATCTAGGAATATGAGGCATATATCAATGTACAACATTCATATTTGAGACAGATTCATATCACGGTGACACTTTACAGATTTTGTTTTTAAAATGGATCTTCAAACAAGTCTCAGCTTTCAATTTACTGTATCTACCAGAAGTATCAAGACATTACATAAAGATCTTCTAGAGATAGACATAGCCATGTGTTCAGCTTTGTATAATAGCAGGCAAGTCTACTAGTGGTGATATGGAAAGAATAAAAAGATGGTAATTAAAACAATAATGAATTAAAACACTTAAAGAATATTTTATCAAAACTTGCAATTAAAACCTAAGTATGTTTCTGTGCTTCTAATATTGAAGTCAACAGTATGTGTTTGAGTGTTTTGTTGAACTGGAAGTTTTCATAAATCAAGGCAAGTTGTTTGAATCCACTCAGAAGAGAGTATTTTAATATTCAACACTACCCATATTAAAATTTTCAAAAGCTTGAAAACAACATTCATATATTAGCAGAACAAAATGATGCAGCAGCCAAGTTGCTACTTAAAGCACAAGCAAGTGTATGTTTTTCCCACGGGGATTTTGAGAAGTTTGAACTCTGCATATGTAAAGAATAGCTTATATTTATAATTAATAGAACCGTTCCTATTGGAGAACTGGAGAGCTTGTGCTGGTGGTTTTAACTAATTGCATCATAAAAAAAATGTCCTTGCCTCAGTGCAAATAAATGAAATGTTAGACCAATTCACTGTTGAAATACGTAATGCAGAAAGATAAACAGCGCCTGGAGAAGCAGCCTCACTGCTACTTGTTTGAAGGAGAAAGATAAGAATCAACTCTTCTGAATATACAAAGGAAGTATTCTGCTCTGATTCTGTAGAGCACCTGCATTGACAGACTGTCCTTGAGCAAATAGAGCAATTCTTTAGCTTGTTTGCTATTACATTTTCAGTTAAGGGTTTAAATTAGGTTCTTTTCATGATCATTGTTGCCACCCAGGATGAAGGGGAGAACGAGCACAAAAGGATAAACTTTTTGCAAATTGCAAGCATAGATTACTGAATACAGAATCCCTGAATTTATGTAACCACTACTAATAAAAAAAGTTCAGAGAACAGAAGAAATAAGTTAGTGATATTCTAGTACATTCTTCAGCCATACACTTGATGACAGGTATCAATAAAGAAATCCAAACTGGATCTAAAATGTGTGGTAGGCGTTATTATTTAGTGATACCTGCTGGAACGACCTTGAGGAAGAGCTAAAAAAAGAATAAGGATATGGCGAAAATGGAAAACACAAGTTAAGCACTGAGGTGAAAGCTGCATGTGGAGTATTTTTGAAACAAAAATGACAATATACCTGGAGGAGGGGTACGTGACTGCCTCTAAAGATTTCTAATCAAATACCTTATTTCTAACAGCCCCCCTATCCTTGGATATAAAGAATACCTAAAATCCCTGTTTATTTCTTTCCTGCATCTCCTCTACTCAATGATCTTTCCATCTGTTTTTTTCTATTCTGCATACAAAGTTGTTCTAAATTTCTCCCTGTGTCTTTCCATCTTCCCTTTTCTGTATTGAGTTTATTATATTTCCCCCAAATTTCAGTTTCTTTTACTCTGCTACATGTGCCTGATCTGGCTGAACCTTTGCCTTTTTCCATGTTTCCCTCCTTCTTCAGCACTTGAGCTTTCTATAGCTCTTTAATAGTTTCAATAAGACTCTGGCCTAAGACAGTCGTGCGGGATGTGCAACCAGGGGGCTGCACAAGCAGTGGGCTGCTGGGCTGCTGTCCAACACAAATTAGTGGCCATAGAAGAAAGCAAGCCAGGAGATTATACTGAGGGCCAGACACATCTCACAGATTTCAGATCTGTCCCCGAACTGCTACCAGATTTCTCCTTCCATTGGCTCTCCGGGTCATGATGTAGGTACTCAAAGGCCTTTTAGGCTCACAGAGAGTAACCCTACTCCACAATCTGAGGCACATTTTCCTCTTCGGTCCCTCTCCAGGTACAGCGCTTCCTCACATATCTTTCATTTTACTTCAGGCACAGACTATGCAGACTCCCACAAGAATTTCTCAAACAATATTTCTCAACATCAACTCGCAAATCCTTACCCATTTCTAATGCAAGCAGCTCCTGGCTTGCACGAAATGTTGTTTGGTTTCTCTAACAATAACTGTGATCATCTCTCTGTCCTACTTTCACCTGTACTTGTAAACTCATTCTCTGTTCCTCCCTGTTCTCACAAATAACTTTTCTGTTTCCCTCTTACAGTGTTCTTTCCCTTGTACCTTCCCATAATCCCTGACACTTTCCTCCCCGGTCAAACTCTCAGACTCTGGATTTCCCCGTTGTCTGCCCCACGGCACATCTCCTAACAAGTGCGATAGGACAGGATAGAGATTTCCCGCGTCCATCAGCCCTGTACTTTCAAAGAAGAAGACACTGAAACACAGAGGTGGGGTTTTCCCCCATTTCCCGAGAAAAGGCATGCCGC
>KL287362.1:16036-89688 GCA_000699545.1 Podiceps cristatus | reverse complement strand
TGTGAAGCCACACATTTGCCCATGATGCAAAGAAACAACGTGTCTTATCACACACAGCCCTGATGTTCACACCAACACCTTCAGTTTCTTAAGACTTTCCATTACAAAGAACTGATTTTAATTGATTCATTTATTAAACTTGAGTGACCTGTACTGAGATTTCACATATGCAAAAAGCTGGTTTAAACAGCTAACATATTTGGAGAGTCTATACATTAGCAGAAGAGGGTTTTTCCTGTACACACTCCCAATGCTCCCATTAAATGTGTTGTTCCTATGTACTTCAGTCGCTTGAAGAGTATAAGAGAAGAGGTTTGACTAGCACTGGCTACAGGCACTAGAAGTTTGAGGCAATGGCTGCAGGCACATAGCAGTAAGAAAATGAATATTGAGGAGCAAGGTGAACAAGTTGGTCAGAATCGTGACAAGCTGGACACTGAGATAAGACAGAGAATGAAGACATAGAAGGAGGTTCTTAGCCAACAGTCTATCAAAATCTCAAACAGAAGTCAAGATTGCCTATTCTTAAAAAATGAATCTTGATTCTGGCAAGAATGTTGTGTCATGTCCTCCAATGACTAAGCCACACTGGGAAAAATCAGACAACTCCTGTGACAGATTTACTCCATAATGCAAACAGTGAGAAACTTGCTTGTGTTCTAGAGGGTCTTTCTTTGCTCAATATACCTGAGCAAAAAGTTAAAAACCAAGTGGATTCAAGGCACTCAGAAGAGCAGTATTTTAGGTCAGTATGACATGCTGACTTAAGGCAACGCAGGGAGCCTTCCCAGGCCTGACACCCCCCCCACCCCCCAAAAAAACCAAAACAAAACCCCACAGCAATAGCTAACCAAGACCTGAATTTCTAAACTGGCTGTACCACTCCTTGGTTATCTTCAAGTTCGTAAACTAGATGGTTCTAGATTAGTCTAGAAAATTAACCACTTTGCTTGTTGTCATTAAAGTTAGATGCAGAATACTAGAAATAAGTAAAAACAACACTAAGTTTACTGTTCTGATGTTTAAGCTACTGCCATTTTAAAAATTAATGTCTAGTGAAAATTTCAGTGATTGAATTGAGATTTATCAAATATGAGCATCTCTGACAAAAACTCAAGAACATCTTCTCCAAGATTTTAGTAACTCACTATTTTTGGAGTTACTAAAGTTACTGGATAATGTGGGGGTTTTTTTGTAAGGTGGGTTTTTTTGGTTGGTTTGTTTTGTTTTTACCTTTAAACTAAAAGCAACATAGCAAGTGTGCACTTCTGCTTCCAAACATACAATGAATGACAATAACAGGAATAGTTTTCTTACAGAGAATCATTTTTACACTTAATTTTCACATATTCTTTGGAATTACGGGTCGTATTGAAGAATCAAAGCAGTAGTGCTTGTTTAGATGGTCGATTTGCTAACTGTGCTTTAGTTCCATTTAAACTTAGAGGGTTATAATGCTTGTCCATGTAAATGCTTAGAAAAATATTAATTTAGGTCTTAGCATTAGTAATTGCAAAAGGAAATAGTGAATATAAACACTTGCCTCAATTTTAGCCAGCAAATAGAGCAAAACATAATCAAAAAAATAATTACACATATTTCCTTTATGTACAATACTTTATATTTTTTCTTACAAGCAACAGATCACTACCTTAAATGGGATACTAGATAGTGTCATAACTCTTTTCTTACAGTTAAAACCCCCACTATTTCCATCTGTCTTTACCCTAGGCTAGATACATACTTTGCCTAGAATTTTAAATAACATCTGTAAGTTCAATTTTTTTTAAACCTACTTTTATGTTTAGGTTCTTATCTGCTTTATTAAACACATTGTTCAGGCAGAAAA
Source organism: Podiceps cristatus (assembly GCA_000699545.1). Lineage (NCBI taxonomy): Eukaryota > Metazoa > Chordata > Aves > Podicipediformes > Podicipedidae > Podiceps > Podiceps cristatus. The sequence continues at coordinate 87,839 of KL287362.1, read as the reverse complement.
TTACTGGTTACAGAGGTTCACTGCAGAAAGCTGTATAAATAATAGATAACATACTAGTTTCAGTATTTTACTGATATTATTTAGTTTATGGCTATAATAAAAGGCTTAACATTTTAGCTTTGAAAATATTTTCAGTTTCCACTGCACGTTGTTCAATCATGTACAGAGAAGTGATAGATCAGTAGTAAAGAAGCAGCCCTTGAAGTTCATGCTTATGACAGACCCTTAAATTCACATTATTCATTACTTGATCTCCCCTACCATTATGCATCCAGCGATTTTCTGATTTCCATGACTAACAGATAGACTGCACGAGGATGGTCTTTTCTCGTGAAAAGACTTCATATTATACATATTTTAAAAAGCTGACCTACTAGTTTTACTGGACTGCATTTACACACATACATGCACCTATATCGAGATAAGTGTTTCCTTAAGGACTGTTTGTATTTGATCTATTTAAGCCAACTTTTAGAAATGCAAGGTTTGTCAGAAATGCACATCAAACTTGTTGGGATCCAGACTATTCAGGACTCTAGATGTATTTATTTTGAAGACCAACACAAAGCCTACTGTTGGAGTTAATAAGATCACCTAGCAAAAATATGAAGAAAACAAGGATATGTCACTATCAGCATGTAAGAAGCACTGCAAGCAATAAAAGAAATTTTAAATAGAGAACCATGACAAGTATTTTTTGTCCAAAGTGTTCATTCAGTGTTTCATAGTTATTATCTTTGATAGTCTTTTCCATATTAGAGTATTGTGCTCAATGTAGTTAACTGTAACAAAATACAACAGGAGTCCACTGTTAAATAAAAACAGCATCACTTTCAGAGGAAATACTTTAAACACAAAGAACCACCACCTTGCAAAGACATGTTTGTGTTTTGATACCAGGTTATATAACACCAGCAGATATTTAGAAATCAAACTTAAGTTTTTCATTTTAACCCAGTGTCACTATTACTTTTATACTTCATAGTCCTGAAAAATAAACAAACAAAAATCCCTCCCTACTACTACTTGTGTAAAAATTGTGCTTCCAAATTATAATTTCAAACTACATAGATAGTAAAACATTCCCTTCCCAGTATACAAATGCAACCGGGCAACAGGAAAGTCCAATACATTAACCCAAACTAGATCAGACAATTGTCCTTCGGCTTCCCTAACTCCAGCTCACAGCAGAGTCAAGGGCACGTCAAGAAACTTTCAGCAGACTATGGCACGATTTGGTTCTTGATTCTTTTGTGGAAAGGAGCAAGTGACTGAAATATGTGATTGACAGCATTTAAAGTGTTTTGTTGTAGAGTCCCTGCTTCATTCTTCTGAAAATAGCCTTTACCTAAAACATGACAATTCAGCAGCTCCCAGTGTGGCATTGCTATATTTTAGTTAAAACTTTCATCAGCGAGCACCAGACCAGCGTAACCTGCATCCGGAGCCCAGCACTCACTGCAACAAAAGGTGGGAGTTCTGGCTGCAGTTCAGTAAAAGCTGATGAGGGCTCCTCTTTTTGATACCAAGCCCGAACACAAGACATGACTTTTAAGCAACCATTAAAAAAAGTTCCAGGGTTTTTCTTCTTGTTATCTCAGCAAATGACAAGTATATTCATCTTCTCTATTTACAGGGATAAAGGTTTGTCTATGAAACATATTTCTACAATTCATCATACTAAACTTGTTTACGTTTTCATTACTTGGTCAAAGAAGGCATCAAAAATGAATTTGTTCTCAAAATAAATTACAAACATCAATACATCCATAAATGTCACTGCTTTAGCAGGATTCCTGATTTAATTGTGTCACATACAGCTATTTAAGACTTCATCAAACAAGAGGAATCATTTAGTAGCTCTTTTTCCTTTATTAACAAACACTTGCAGCCCTTACAAAAGGAACACGTAAGCAAACATTTCAGAGCAGAATAATTAAAAATACAACAGACTACCTCAAAAGGCAGAAAAGGTAGGGCAATCACAAACTGCATTCCACAGAAAACTGAAATCACTCACCATTGATGTTTTTGCTACATTACCTCTTTTATACACCAAATAGGGATCATTTCAAAGCAGCTTCTCAATAGACCAAGGTAGATTCACAACAATAACCAACTGCTTCTCTGTCAAACACACATACACTATGAAGCACTGACCTGTCTCCCTGCAACTGTTGTTTTAAGCTACTATTACACAAATCGTGATCTTCTTAACCAACATCTTCAAAGTCAAAGAAGGTAACAAGACTTAAACTCCATTTTATTATCTTAATTTTGATAATAAATAGAATATAAACAATTACTATGCGTGCCCACAAGCAGGAGAACTTCATTTTTCAAAGCCATACACCAAGCCTAAAAAAATTAATATTTTCCAGGAAAGAGAGAACTATGTGTGACTCACTATGAAATAAACTAGCACAGCAAATATATACTTATTCCTGAAAAAAGAAGCATCTTAACACACAGATTACGCAGCAAGAAGATACGCACACGTCACGTTCTCCTAATCCATAATGTAGATTCCTTCACAAGAGCAATTTCATACAAACCTAACTTTACATAGACAGACAGTAGAACTCTTTGTTAAAGTAGATGTCTGGTTTTGTAATTAAGAGTTTGTACTCAGCACATTTATCAAACTAATTAAAATATATTTTTATAAAAACGTTGTTCTACCTCTACCCTTGAAGCAGCTGATAGGTCTCATTTAATAAATTGACCACTTTAGCAAGACAATAAAATGCTTATACAACTCACCAATTAATTTAACAAAGTGAGGAGTTGTATACATTTTTGCCGTTTTTCACAGAATCAGACAGTTAACAAAAAAAGCATATACCACTAAATCACATTCCAGTCTCTCCTTAAAAAAAAAAAACAAACAAAAAAAACCAAAAACAAACAAACAAAAAAAAACCACAAAAACAAAAAAAAAAACAAACCCACAAACATTAACAAGGAGAACAATTACTTGTCAAGGATGCATCCATCAAACTTCTCAAATTAATTCTGAACAGATAACCTACAATCCACTAAGAAAAACTTAGTTGGCTGCAAATGCTGCCTTTATGTTTAAAAAAAGCAGCATTTCAAATGACTACACCAAGAACAGAATCAGTTGGTTTGCTGATGAGGTTTGTCTGTGGGACACATTCCTGTATAGCCTTTCATCAAACACCACCAAAGCTGGAAGCACTCTGGTATCTCTGACATCTCACCAGCCTGAGCAACAAAGAATCTCTAGAGATAAAGGAAAACTCTGGATCAATCAAGCTTTTACAATCTATCTATTCTGAGCCAGTCAGTCTTCTCAAGAAATTCAGAAATGTATCTGGCAAGATAACATTTTTAATAAATTGAACACAATCCAAACAGGAAAACTGTCATTCTGATGAATTCAAAATAAGGCTCCTATCCTTGGAAACAAACTTCCTATCTACTCTAAAAGGCAGCTGTACAGACCATTTAATATAAAATTATTCAGTTTACCAGTGACAGTGCTATTTCTAGGTATAAAGTACGACAGGTGCCAGATCTGCACAGATTTGCATTTCAAGACAGCCTTTTACTTCCTGTAGGTCCGAAGGTTCAGGCTTACTTGCTGTTACTTTCCAGGTAGCCTGCCAAAAACCCCTGCCATTACTAAGCACATCAGAGAGGACGCCCTACAATTACCAAGAATAACTGAAACACTTAAGTTACAATGTACAACTGAACAATAATATCTGAATATGTTACAATGTGCTGTGTGCCTTAATATTAAAACAGGGATCATTCATTTTAGAAGTCAGGATGTCTCAAAAACATTTCTCATTTTCATCTGATTTTCATCTTGGAAGCACACAGAAAAGTTGTAGGATCTCAGAAGTCAAGGCGCAGCAACATTCAAACTGACCTTTCACTGCAACCACAGTAGATTTGTTATACAATGCATGAGGGGGAGGAGAGCAATCTTCAAAGGACAGAATAAAAAGAAGAAATCAAGATGTGGACTTGTGTTTTTTTCTTTGCCATTAACATTAGAAAGAGCCTGTCATAAAGCAACACCAGTAAAGCTAGAACTTTCACAAAGTTTCTCCATATCAAAAGCTACTATGTATTTTTAAAATTATATTTCCCGGGACCTCACAGAGTTATTATGGGGCAGTGGAGGTGTAACGGCAAGGTATTGAAGTCTTTATGTTAAGACCAATGCTTTCTCTGAGAGAAAGGTTTCTAGACTACTTAGTTAAACTGGCCATTAGTTAGAGGTGTTTTAATTAAGACAGACACTGAATGGAGAATGTCTGGATCTCAGGGTTTTTGTTTGTTTGTTTGTTTTCTTAAAGTACAGCAGTTGTAACAAAACCCAACCAAACTTACACACACACACCCATTTTGGCTAGTACCAAAGTAGTATGGAAATAAAAATGGTTCCTGAAGAGGAATTAAAAACTCTGGTTTCACCTCTGTATCAAATTCTTTTCCTTCATTATGTTTGCATGCTCTGCTTTGACACGCAGAGAAAGTATCTGCCAAGTCTAGTTAATGAGAAAAGCAGAACAGTTAAAGCACTGGTTAGCAGAGCAAAAGGATCTTAAGGTGTAACCTAGTGTGGGAGAAATGGAGAAGAAAAGCCGCGATGGGGGTGGGAGGGTCTACTCATTCTTCTCTTCATTCTGCAGGTGAAACGAAACAGATCCATCCTTTTCTGGAAATCTTCCCAGGGAGGGATTTTTATCATTTTGTCAAGACTTCGTGTGGCCAGAGATGCCTTTAATCAGTCACCATAGAAACAAGGGTAGGATGTTTTCATCCAAGGAGAAGGCTAAAGAGAACTATCCAAGACTGAGGTCTGAACGCTTCCACCAAGATACTTAAAACTGTTCTACAGCTGCTCCTTTAAAAACAAGTTTTTAATATGTATGCTTATGGATATACACAGACATTTGTATATACACAGAGAAACAGAGAATAAATTTTGTTTCCTGCTAGATCCCTAAGAAGAATATAGAGTAAGAAACATTTCAAAATAGCTTAGTATTTCATTTTTCAGAGCAGTTCAAAACCATGTGGTTCATAAAGACAAGCATTTTGTATGACTAAGCAAAGTGATGCACTGAGGTCAGCATAAGTGCTTTGAAGACACGTGTTGTTCAGCTTTGCATTTTCGTTTCATTGTAAAATGGTTTTGTGAAATCTAGGCTAAAATGCAGCCACTTTTACTGTACAGTCTCATAGCCATCATTGAAACACATGCCAAACAATAGGCATACTGTACTGTTATACAGCGGCAGGAAGGAAATATTAAAAGGATTAGGGATAAACAAGAAAAATGATTACCTAGCTGAAACAGTCAGACAGACGGGGATCGATATCGGAATGCAAAATACCCAAAAGGATTTTCGAGAATCAAAAGGACAGTTATAGTAGATTAAAAAATGAGATTACCTTACACATACAATATGCACAGTACTGTATACGGATGAACTGCTACAAATAAGAAAACGGAAACAGAGTCTGACCTTTTACCTATAACCAAACCTTATTTAAAATCCATCCTGTTTTTTAAATTACTTTTGTTTCACTTTCCAGCATTCTGACACCCTGGATTTCATGTACTACACAGTGGAGCCATCTGTCTCACCCATATTATACAGCAACAGCCCGCAACTGGGTTAAAAGTGTTACACCCAAAAAGACAGCCACAGGCACAAGTTTTACTAAATATGCACTTGTCGATACACATCTTTGCAACATGGTATTCACTACGGACTTGCCAAAGATTTTTCATTTCAAGGACCAAATAACCAGGAACAAGGGTTGTGCCACTCAAGACAGCTAGAGCCAAGAAAGATAACCATCCCATTTGGATAGCAACACTATTAGGGTGTTATAATTCCACTTCCTGAACTTTCTTTTCCTGTACTAAAAATATTAACAAGGTGGTAATTCAAAACCAAAGACACACCAGCACTGCAATGAAGCCTTACCCAAAGCCGTTGTCTACCAAAGAAGGGGTTCTAACGGCATCAATTAGGATTTATCAGATGTCAGACACCCTGCATCTAAACGCAAATGCAAGTTCTATGAAACCAATGTTGCTTGTGGCAGTAGATGCATTTGCGTTCAGACCTCCCAGCTCAAAGCATTTCTCCGTTAGGCTTAGAAACTCATGTCTGGAAAACTCAAAGGTAGTTTTCCTTTTCCTCCATTTCATTTAAAATCTGCTTTTAATGGATGCATATTAGCATTTTTAAATGTAAATTAACAGCTCAATACCAACAAGTTAAATCCAAATCTGTAATGGATAACATTAGCTTTCTGACAGAACTGTACATGCAGAGGACATGAGCCCAGCCTACCACACAGGGACAGGGGAAGGTGTGCCATCCCAGGGACAGGATCCATTTCCATTGGTAACTGCACTGCTTTCAACAGCAAGAAAGCACCTTTAAACTTCAGTATTGAAAAATCTTTCAGAACTTAGATGGAGAGATGAGCAGACAGCTATCTGTAGTCAGATTTACAGCTGGGTTACCTCCACTATAAACATCCACCCCTCCAAAAAATCCCAAACAACACACACACAAAAACACAACCAACCAAACAAAATAACAATCAAAAAACCTGAACAAAACCCCCTAAACCCCCACAAATAAAAACCCGACAAAACCAAAAAATCCCACCAAAAACCCAAACCACAAAAAAACCCGCCAAAACCACTGCATCAGCCAAAACACTGGAATAACATTGTACATTGTGATCATTGTGATTTATATGACAGAGCCCATTATTCTGGATGAATGATACTACTTCTACTATTGGCTGATCTTTATATTGGCAAATCAATTGAAATCTCCAAAGTATTAAAGAACATGTAAACAGTAGTGAGGTGGTCTTAACTCAAAAGCCAAGACTTTAAAGAATGTCAAAACATTTTGGAAGTAAACCAAAAATGAAGACACTAAGTTTGCAACCAGTATAAACTGAATATACTTCAATAACTTACAGAAGCGTACACCAGTAGTAAATTTACCTAAAGCAGAAAGTATCGTTTATTGCAATGATATAAACAGCTGCAAACTAAAGGTAATGCTGAATGTGTACCAAAATGATGATAAAGCACAAATATTTGGAACAATTATGCTTAGTATAGCTTAAGAAAAAAATAAGCTAGGTGATATATGGAGAAATAACCACAAGTATTCACTGAAGGAGAAGTGCTGCAACACACACCTTGACGTGACAGGGAGAAAGGGACTTGAATTGGAGAGCACAACTTATACCCCCCAGAGGACAAAAACCTCTGGGGACAGCTCTGGATGTAAAGAGTAGCAACAACATGCTATACCACACTATCACACCCAAAGAAGCACTCTCTCACTGTTTGCTTCCTAATCAAAGTCTGTAATCATAAGCATAACAAGGACCCAAAACACTTACATTTGTAATAAATGCAAACTACAATCAAAATAAATACATGATTTTACTAAAAAATGAGAATTCACATATGTAAGAAGTTAGCAACCAAGATAAAACCCAGAATAGCAAGAACAATTCATTTTCTAGAGCTACTAAAACTCCGTAGAAGTAACTGAGATGTAAAAAATAACTTAGAAATGAGGGGTTTGATATTCTAAAGAATAAAACTTTTTCTTATTAGAGAAATTGAATCAACTCCTGTCTGTCCTTCAGTATTTTATTTTGTTAATAAAAATAAATTTAAGATATGTGCTTTCTTCAAGTTCTCCTATTATGCTAAATAAAAACCCAACCCCAAACCCACACAATAAAATAAGGACTTAAATGCCTTAAGATACTTCTGGCAAGTAAACTCTATTATGCAAACTAGTTTTCCTAGCTATTATGTTCAAAGGACCTCCGTACATTTGTTCGCAGCTTAACTACATTTCTTAAATTCTTTCACAAAACCATTCAAGATGCATAACATCAGAACAATCAATCCCGTTCAACATTTCACTCTTCTCTTTACTAATCCAAGAAACCACAGCTATCAAAGTACGAAGAGAGGCATCGTTTCCTCCTTCTTCAGAAGCTGACTGCTTTCAATGGGGAAGGCCTACGCCCAAGTGTTTCAAGACATTTTCATTCTCCAACCACTATGGTTCATCGCTCTTGACTTCTCTGGGTTGGCTTCTTCCTCAATTCTTTTAAATAGCCACTCTAAATTTAGAATTTAAATGCGTTTCTGTTATATAAGATTACTCGTATGACCAGAGATTGTCCTGAATTCTTACCTTCCTTTTTTTTTTTTTTTTTTTTTAGACATGAGTATTTCTTTTAAATTTGTCTCCCTAGAATGAATTTTAATACCAACCACTATAACTATTACTTTCAATGCATCAGTTACCAAACCTGCATCTATGTTTTTGTGAACTTCTGTGAATTACTTAGGACAACAGAAAAAGAGCTCTAGCTATAGTAAGAAATATGACAGCAAAGCAAAAGGGGCCATTATAATTTTGGGTGAAATCTATACTGACACAGTGAATTCTTATGTATAAATTCTTGGCACCTAGTGGTGAAGGGATTCTACAATATTTTTACTGAATTTCCAATTAGAAGAAAAACTGTCAACATGAAAGAATTTACTAAACAGCTCAGTCCTTCAGAAAAAGTAGATACAGGTTTTTACTAGATTTATTTCTGCAGAGAAATGACACTTAACAAAACACTACTTAAGAGCATTTCACTGAGTACAGAGATGGTGTATATTCCACATAAAACTCTTTCTTTTCTACAAAGACAAAGTTTTCTAATAAACTGTCACATCTGACACTTAAGATGAAAGAAACACAAATAAGCAGCCTGTCAGAAGACTCGGTTGTAAAAAGTTAAAGCACTCTGGTTCTCACACTGGAGGCAATTTCTCAAATTTCATGTGAAAATATGGAATATTTGGAATATAATATTCTATGGATATAGGCTTCCTTGAATCCAGAGAACATGTGCACTAAGAAAAATAAAGCACTTAAACATCACACATCAATTTTGTTAAATTCCAAGTTCCTGCTTGTAATAGCTGTTTTAAGTGCTAGTTTGGATGAGTTTCCAGTTTTTCATAAGTATCAATCACATAAATACAAAAAGAAAAAAATATTATTTGTTGGGAAAAACAACATCAAAAGACAAAAAGACGCATATGCAATTTTAATTTTAGTCTTAAGATCTAAGCAGTTTAAGCTTGAAAAGACAGTTGTCCAACTGTTTGTACAAGAGTTTGAAAAGGGATTAGAAAAATAAACAGACAACTGGAAAGTTTAGAATCATCTTACTCTTCTTGCTTCCAAACTACAGCAGTAGCCAAACCAGAAATATTTACACATTCAAGGGAAAAAAAAAAATAGTATCATAAGTCACATGCTCACGTATCCATAACCACCCCTCGAACAGACTAAAGTCCACAAAGAATCATATTATGGGAAGGGCAAACAAGTTGCTCCATTCTGCAATACTGCCACACAAAACCCAACGTAACAAGTCAGATCACTTTTTAACACAAACTGAGAAACATGCAATATCCAGTCTTTATTCCTCACATAGCCACTCAACAGGTGCCTGCACAGGGCTATTCAGGTACATAAATAAAATACTCAAAATAGCCGATACCAAGTAAACACAGCTTCACGTCGACCATACATTAAATGTTACTAGGTATCACCACCCTGTTGCAGCACCCCTTATTCTACCTCAAAGCAGCAACATCCCACAGAGGGAATTAAATGTCAAAACTACAAAAAAAAGCAGAAAGTCAGAGCTTATGCAGCACTGAGCTTCTGTTAACACCAGTACAAGGATTTTGCTGACTGCAGTAGCCATTAAACTTGGACCCCTCTATTTCAAGCTGGAGGAATGCCAACACCTTTTATTACGAACAAAAGATAGCAAGTCTGGAAAAAGACCAACAATCCTATGCCAAACATATAAAAATAATCTCTCCATTTCAGAATAATGTTGGCTGCAATGTTCTTTAATTAGATTCAGTTTCTGATCTCATTTGAAGCATACAGTTGAGTATTAACTAGCTAGAAAGCTCATTTCCAAGAGCAGCTTAAAGAGGAATGATCCAGAAGAGTGCAAATATGGTAATCCATTTTTCCCAAGTGTACGGTTTGGATTTTTTTTTTTTTTCAGCAGAACTATCAAAGTAGAAGAGCATCACAAATTATCCTGGCTCAGAGATTTATTCTGATTCTTAACCCTATGCTTTTCTTGTTCTTCCTTCTTCATTGTCCTGCCCTCTTAAGTTATCCACTTATTGTTCATGCCCTCTTCAAAGCAAACCCCAAGACTATCTATTTCATATCTTTTCTAACATTTTGTCTTTCTTACTCTACAACTCCTTTAGTACAATATACAGTTACATACCCAGTTTCACAGAATCACAGAAAGCGCTTGGTTGGAAGGGACCTCTACAGGCCATCTAGTCCAACCCCCTGCAGGGAGCAGGGACATCTGCAACTAGATCAGGCTGCCCAGAGCCCCATCCAGCCTGGCCTTGAATGTTCCCAGGGATGGGTCATCTACCACCTCTCTGGGCAGCCTGTGCCAGTGCTTCACCACCCTCATTGTAAAAAGTTTCTTCCTTATGCCTAGTCTATATCTCCCCTCTTTTAGTTTAAAGCCATTACCCCTTGTCCTATCACAGCAGGCCCTGCTAAAAAGTTTCTCCCCACCTTTCTTACAGGCTCCCTTTAAGTATTGAAAGGTTGCAATAAGATCTCCCCAGAGCCTTCTCTTCTCCAGGCTGAACAACCCCAACTCTATCAGTCTTCTTCACAGTAGAGATGCTCCAGCCCTCTGATCATCTCTGTGTCCCTCCTCTGGACCTGCTCTGACAGCTTCATGTCTCTCCTGTGCTGAGGGGCCCAGAGCTGGATGCAGTACACCAGGTGGGGTCTCACCAGAGCAGAGTAGAGGGGCGGAATCATCTCCCTCGACCTCCTGGCCACGCTGCTTTTGATGCAGCCCAGAATATGGTTGGCATTCTGGGCTGAGTGCACATTGGTGGCTCATGTCCAGCTTTTCATCTACCAATACGACCAAGTTCTCTCAGCAAGGCTGCTCTCAATCCCTTCATCCCCCAGCCTGTGTTAATACTGGGGGTTGCTCCAACCCAGGTGCAGGACCTTGCATTTGTCCTTGTTGAACCTCATGAGGTTCACCCAAGGCCCACATCTCGAGCTTGTCCTGGTCCCTCTGGATGGCATCCTGTCTCTCACGTGTCCACTGCACCACTCAGCTTGGTGTCATCTGTAAACTTGCTGAGGGTGCACTTGATTGAGCTATGTCATTGATGAAGATATTAAACAGTATTGGCCCCAATGTAGACCACTGAGGGATACCACTTGTTACTGATCTCAATCTGGACATTGAGTCATTGACCACTACCCTCTGGATGTGATCATCCAACCAATTCCTCATCCATCAAACAGCCCACCCATCAAATCCGTATCTCTCAAATTTAGAAAGACGGATGTCATGGGGGACCATGTCAAAGGCTTTACGGAAGTCCAGATAGATGACATCCGTAGCTCTTCCCTCAGCCACTGATATATTAAATCTATCATAGAAGGCCACTAGGTTGGTCAGGCAACACTTGCCCTTGGTGAAGCCATGCTGGCTATCTCAAATCATATCCCTGTCCTCCATGTACCTTAGCAGAGTTTTAAGAGGAACTGTATGTTCAGGTTCCTCAGGTGGTCACAAATCTGATCTTCTCTGACAGTGGGAGGGACTTTGCTCCCCCAGTCCCTGTCTTACAGTCCATCCACGAGAGGTGTGGGCAGTGAGGCTGTCAGTGAAAACTGAGGCAAAAAAGTTGAGTACCTCAGCCTTCTCCTTGTCCGTTGTTACCAGTTTGCCAGTCTTGTTCATCATTGAGGGTCCACTTTCTCTGACCTTTCTTTTCTGGCTGACATACCTGTAGAAGCCCTTCTTGTTCTTCTCTGCATGCCTTGCCAAGTTCAGCTCCATTCATGGCCTGGCCTTCCTGACCCCGTCCCTACACAACGCTCTTCCCAGGATACCTGTCCCTGATTCCACTGCTTGTGCAGTTCCTTCGTGCCCTTTACTTTGACCAGCAGGTCTCGACTCAGCCATGCTGGTCTCTGGCCTTCCTTGCCCGATTTCCTGCACCTGGGGATTGAGAGCTCTTGTGCTTTATGGGAAGCATCCTTAAAGATCTGCCAGCTCTGTTCTGCTCCCTTGTCCCTGAGGGCAGCTTCCCAGGGGATCCTGTTGACTAACTCCTTGAAGAGCTGAAAGTCTGCTTTCCTAAAATTCGGGATCTTTACTCTACGCCTGACCCCTATCCCTCAGGACTGCAAACTCCACTAGTGCATGATCACTGCAGCCCAGGCTGTCTCCAGTCTCGATGTCGCCAATGAGCTCACTTGCATTGGTGACCAACAGGTCCAGTATTGCATCCCCTCTGGTAGAGCTGCCTATTACCCAGTTTAAGAAGTTATCCTCCATGCATTCCAGGAGTCTCCTGGATTGCCCACAGCTCACTGTGCTACTTTTCCAGCAGATGTTGTAGTGGTTGAAGACCCCCAGCAGGACAAAAACCTACGAGCGCAATGCTTCCTGTAGCTGGAGTGAGGAGGCTTTGTCAATAGGCTCTCCTTGATCAGGCAGCCTGCATTAGACACCAGCCACCAGGTTCCTTTTGTTGCCTCGGTCTGATTCTTACCCGTAAGCATTCAACCTGCTTGTGGCTATTCTTCAGGGACAGCTCCTCACACTCTATTTACTGATGTAGAAGGCAACCTGTCTGCCCCTCCTACCTCACCTGCCCCTTCTGAACAGCCTGTAGTCATCAATAACCACACTCCAGTCATGGGATTTGTTCCACCAACTTTCAGTAACAGCAACTAGGCTGTAGCTTTCTAGCAGCATGGTGACTTCCAACTCCTCCTGTTTGGCTGCCTGCATTGGTGTAGAGGCACTTCAGCTGGGCTGCTGCTATGCCACCTTCTTAGAGCAACACCGCTTAATTCCTTTAAAGTATTTCACTGCTTTGTGTAACAGTCTACCCTAAATACAAAATACTATTTTCTCTTAAACACCAAAAAAAAGCATATTGGTGTCATGTTGCATACCAACCTCCAATGCACAAACTAGGAAAAACCAAAAAAAGAAAACAAAGAAAACCAACAAACCCCTAAGAAATTCAGATGAAGAACTATTTAATTAACATAATTTCTTAGGGCAGTTTGACTAAGCCTCAAATGTAATTTAATTTACATGCACTAAAATGCATGTTACGTACCTTTGTGGAACGTTATGCACAGTGACAGAAGTTACTGCCAGAAAACTGCAGATATGGTTGGGCTTTATAAGTGAAGCGAAGCAAATTAGTATTATTTCCAGCAAGATTCCCATGACGACACTCCATTCATAGGTCTGGAATTTGGTCACACCCAAAGCCATTTTTAAAATCAAACTCTGTACAGTGCATGACTCAGGAATTGGACACAATCAACGTACATTAATCCTATATATAAGTTTGCAGCAAATGTTAGTTTACAGAGTCTAAAGTTCAGTGACCAGAGACAAAGCGTATCAGCTTATTAATAAACTGGTCAAGTTTATGAGATGGCACCTAAACCAGAAAAGTGATGTTAGCATCTCCAAAAGAGGAAAGAGCCACCAATGATCACAGACTCATAGTCTGGTTTGGAATGGACATTTAAAGGTCATCTGTGTAGCTGATGAGCTGACAGACTCCTCATCGAACCTGGAAAAACTACAAGTAGGAAGATGAAAAACGCAGTTTTGAACAATAACCACCCAACACCCCGAGGAAGGGACTTGGTTCTGTATGCTCTTGTGTTACAATGATAGCAATCCTACCTGATAAACACACTCTGTGAGGCAACACAAGCAGGAAGACCAAAATTTTAGTTGAGAGCTGTTGTGAACTAAGTCATTCTATTACTCAAGCAAGACTAATAAAAAATAGAAGGAAAAAAATGGAGGTTACTAGCAAACACTAGGAAATTATATCTCTAAAGATGCAATGAACTTTACAGTCAAGATGAAATCCAAAGGTTGAGAGTATGTTCCTTCATATAAAACAAGATGAGAACTGATATTGCAGAGCTCAGCAAAGCCTGAGCAGTGCTAACCAGGAAAGCCTGCTGACAGCCAACAAGATAACAGAAGAAAGCAAAAGCTACCAAGTAGCGGTACCAAATACCATAGATGCTTATGCATCTCAAAGCAGAATGATGCTACTTTAAAGAACACTATTTTCACTGTTTTTCCCCATTCGGCCAGAAAGAGACACCAGAGAGAATAAAATCTAGTGTTCTTACATGGTGTACATGTACACCACACTGAACAGCAGTCCTCACAGTCTTTCTATTAAACCAGCAGCAACAGAAGTAAATAAGAAAGAACGATAAATGTTTCTCCATACATTAAACCAGCAGCAACAGAAGTAAATAAGAACGATAAATGTTTCTCCATAGTCAAAACCGGATCTTTAGTTAAAGCAGTTGTAGCTGTTGTTAATGAAGGCATTATTAATGAAGTGAGCTTTAAAGGAAACTTTTCATTAGCACAACTCAAAATGCACACTTTTTTTTCAACAAAACTACTAAGTTACATAACATACCACTTAGTATTACCGCTGACAACCAAACAATTCCCCTCTAATCTTTCTTCCTATCTGCAATTCATGCATTTTCTCAACACAGAATAAATACTTGCTTTCATGGAAATCTGGATCAAGACTTACGAAGATTTATAAGAAATCTCTGTAATATAAACATGCAGGAAAAACAAGATTAAGTAATACTGATATGTCAATAATGGTAAAATAGGATGTAAAAATGTCAACTCTGTCACTTGTGAAGCATGCCTTCAGAATTTCATCAACATAGAAAGAATGAATAATTGAAATATACCAGAAAAAAGTTACAAATTTTACTCTACATTTCTTACCACATGCATACCCTACCCTGTCCATGCACTGTGTCCCATTAATGCCTTAGGTGAATGCTTAAAAGGAAGCAAAGCTATTAAGGTCAATAAATCTTTTACATACTTCAGTACTGATCCTAACCTTATGCATGACCCACCTAATGTCCTGTGAAGCAGGTTTTTAAATACAGTCTTTAACACGCTGACTTTCTCCCATTTCACGTAATTTTCTTTAATCAAGTTGTAGATCTCAAGACATTTTAAAGTAGCATTTAGGCATCATTTCAGAAAAAAGTAAAAAATCCCCAAACCCAAACTGAGTCAATGTCACATTCTAGCCTCAATTTTCATTATGCTGCAAACCAAGCAAAACTTAGATTGCACATAAAAATGGACAGTAGAGCAAGCTTAAATAACCCGTAAATTCACAGTTTAAGGAATATGGAAACATTATATTTGGAAATAAATTATTTACGTAGCAAGATTTAAAAACAAATGTTCAATTAGCATAAATTGCCTTAGATACTTGACTTTGTAATCAAGGACTTCAAAGTAGTTGTATGAATTTATACTGCTTCATGTCCTGCACATTACAATATGGTAACCAAGAGCACTGGAGGGGAGGGAGGGGAACCCCAAACAAGCAAAACACCGCCCCCCCCCCAAAAAAAAAACCACCCAAAACACAAATACCACAAAAAACCCCCACCAACACACCCCCCAAAATCCCCAAACAACCACAAGACAAAACCAAAACCCAATTATATAACTAAGCAGCCAAACTAAGAGACACACAATGGCCAGAAAGAATGCTCCAGACGACAGAAAATTCAGAAGACCCAAACTAAAGTTTTAGCACCACATTTTACTGGACTGAGTTTCTATTCATAGTTCCAGTAATTCAGACAAGCTATTTTGCTTCTGTTTTACTTCCCAATATACCACTCTTTCTATAAAGAATTGCTTCACAAGTGCAGGGGAACTTGTTCTGCATGTGGTATCATGCTTTGTACAACACACGATCCTTTTTTCAGTCAAGATCTGTAGGTGCTACCAAAAAAAAAGGGGGGGGGGGGAAGAGGGGAAAAACACAACTAGAAAACCTCAACTGTTTACTATGAATCTGAAAACACTATACAGCTGCTAGAAAATCTGAATATTCAGGAAAAGAATGCACAAGCTTTTCCTTCAATAGCAAAGTTGCATCCGAGTACTTCCTTGACTAGAATCAGCTGAAGATATGATAACACAAAGTACTATCAAATGAATATTCACTAATCAGTCACTGACAATTAGTTGCAAATTGGTGTTTTGCAAGGAAACCAGTTTACCAAGTTTTAGGTAACCAAAATTCAGACTAAAACTGAGTATGATGTACTTATTTTTCTTCTTTTAATTAACCCTTAACCTCTAGTCTGTATAGCCATGACACAATTAGATCATTTGCTAGAAGCATATTTTACTTGTTAGAATAAAGCAAGACACATTTGGGTTGATCTTTCATAAACAACGTTTTCAGAAGGTAGATGTTTCAAAGGCCAGGTAGAAGAGCCAACCACTGTCTCAGAAAGGAGAGTTCTATGGAGTAAATTTTCAAGCTGTCCCAAAGGCATCATAAGAATATATAGATACAGGAGATATAGGCAGCAGCTAAACCAACCACGGAGTAAGAAGCAGGTAAAGTATCACTGTCTCATAGAAAATATCTGTCCCAACTGACATCACACAGAGAAAAAAATAGAGCACAAGACTTTTGCAAGAGAGCGAAAACAGCTCAGGATGGCACCTAGTTTCTCTCATTATTATATTCATTATCGGACTATATTTTCCATCATCAGAAATAACCTTGGTCATTCACCAAGGGGATCAGTAATTTTACAAGGCAAGTTGCCTGACTGGAGAATTTGATGTTCAAGACAACAGTACTGCAGGGTCACCAAATCTCTTTGAGAAAGGACTACTTTATTTCCAAACATAAACCGCAGTAATGATACTATCAACCTTTACTTGTCTACGTTGACCCACAATGAGAAATGGGAATATGTAACAGGCAAACCACATGCTTGGGCTCTGGTACATCGATGTGAAGCCTGTGCCCTTCTGCATATACTCTGAGACCTTTACATTTCCATTATGAGCTTTGTAATCTATAAATAGGACATCTGCCATAATGTAGCTGCATAACTGAGGGAAATATCAAGGGCCTCCTTTCCAAACATTTCTGCACCTGACATTAAAAGAAAGAATATCAGACTTTTCCTGAAAAAAGTATGCAGGAATATGTATCACAATGATAAAGTGTTCAAGGCCACAACAGCATGCATCATGTATGCTGTTTTGCACATGCTGCTTTGGAAATACAGCACTAAAATATTCCTCCCCTGCAAAACAGGAATATTCTTGCCCTTTGCAGTGATTGTCCAGCTATTTTTGGGGGGCAGAGGGTTCAGCAATGTTTAGAACAGGTCCTGTAGAACAAACCCTAACAGGTTTGAACCCTAACAGGTTGAACCCTAACAGGTTGAACCCTAACAGGTTGAACCCTAACAGTTCACAACTGTTCTCTAGAATGACAAGTGTTGCCAAGTAAAATTCCTGGGCATTTTCCCCAAGGCAAGCCATTTCAGCGCACTCAAGGGAAGTCTGAGTCCCTCCATCACTTTTGGTGAGGATCTATCCTTTCTGAGTCTGACAGCTGCACAGTAATTCCAGTCCAAAGGGACATCTTGAGGTCACCTGGTCCCATCCCCTACTCAGAGCAGGGCTGATGCTAGGTCAGCTGCTCAGATCCAGGTGAGTTCAGACAACCCCGAGGATGGCAATTCCACTCTCTAGGAAGCCTGTCCCTCTATTTGACCACCCTCAAAAAGCACCTCTTAACATTTACCTGGAATGTTCCCTGTTGCAGCTGATGTCTGATGCTTCTCATCCTTCCACTGTGCACATGGAGTAGCACCTAGCTCCACATTCCCTGCAACCAAGTACGAGGCAGCTGAAGACAGCAATAGAGTCCCTTCTGCTGCTTCCTTTCCTTTGGGCTGAACTAAACCTCTTCTCCTTGTAGATCATGTTCCCTGGCCTCCTCCTCAAGCACCCTCCTTGCATCAGGGATGCCCAGATTGGGCACACGGCTCCAGACGAGGTCTCGCGAGCGCGGAAGAGAAGGTGGGAAGGTCTCCCACCCCGGCTCCGCCGGCTGCGCTCCTGTGTGCCGTTGGCCGCCTCCACCCCAAGGGCACACTCCTGACTCGCGTTCAGCTTGCTGTCCTGACAGTCTCGGTCAGGCTAAGTTGTTATTCCTGCCCGTGACAGATAAGCTTTTTCCCCAGCTGAAGTTTTCATGAGGACAGAAATTTCTACAGTTAGTAACATGTTGCCTCCCGTGTGACCTTTTCTTTATTAGTAAAACAGTTTAAGCTAGGTTTTGCATCCCATCATCAGCTTCTACAGTTCAGCAAGCCAAACAAACTCCAAAAACTATGTTCTTTTGGAGCTAGGTGTTTATAACCAACAAATGTGATAAGGGAAGTTCAAAAGTTTGGGTTTTTTTTTAATCTTGGATCCAGTTTTTATCCTCCGCCTCAGTTATGTCTCCTGAAGCTGTCCAAATGTTCAGCAGTAGTACAGCCTTATGCACTATAACAAAAAAAAAAAAAAAAAAATTCATTTTGCCCACAAATTACTACTGCAGTGGGGAATTTGTGTTCTCCTTATCGCTTAAATCATGGCCTGAATTCAGCTACCTATAATAGTCAGATTCTGAATAAATGAGGAAATTTTCAGAGTACTAGACTTTGTTTACTGCTGTATTCATAGAGAAATATTTACTACTTTTGTTAGGAACTTCAGCTTGCTTGGGCTATGAAGGAAGCCATTCTGCCTAACATTTTGTCATCTAGTCTTCACAGTTTCAGTATGCAATATAATCTCCACACAGTCAGATCAGATACCCTATTCTGCTCTTCATCTAAATATTAACTCTGAACTTTAATTTGTTAGCTAAGAGAGCTATATGGACAGTCATGTGCAGATAATCTTCCTTCTAGATGTAAAATATGTTCTTCAATAATTTACTGACTTGATTTGATCTAAGGGGAGAGTGCCAGAAGCATTAGGGTGAGTTATGAGAGCCTTCCCTCTCATCAAAATGCTTCTATTTCTAGTACTTGAGCATGGGGTAGAAGGGGCGCTCTTGGGTCTGTATTGCGCAACAACTGAGGAGAAACAACAGTGCTCTTCCCCCAACTCCAAGACAAATTTGTCCCAAAATATTTATCGCAACCTTAAGTTGTCCTGGAAGCTCATCTGCTTCCAAGCAAAACCCCCGAGAACTAAGAGGCTGGCATAACCTAAGAGTTATCATCTCCTCCATCTTCACTCCATCAGTGCAGCCCCTCTTCAGGTGCACGTTCTTGTCCAGACAAGTCTGGAAAGACTACAGCCTTGTTTATACAGGTCAAGTAGAAGGCATGTCCCAACACACCAAAACTTTGACACAACAGGTTACATTCTTCCATCCAAACACACCCACCTGTACTAACAACCACAGTTCAGCTATGAGAAACTTCCGATTACATTGAGTGACGGGTCTACCACACATATTGTGTGAATACATATCAAATCAAAACAACCACACAGAATAACTAAACAGATACGTATTATTTACACCTACATTGTGTTTAACTACATACATGACTGGCCTACAGTAACTTTTTCTTGTCCTGTAAGAACTCAAAGTGAGGGAGGACTTCCAATAAGAAATAATTTTCACTTAGGCTACAAAGCACCTGCCTTCAAAAAGAGTCTTGGTTGTGATAAACACTGAAATAAAAGAAATACAAACACACTTGTATTTATATCCATGGTCACAGCTCTGCGTTTCCCTGTAATACCAACCATACCGATTCTCCAGTAGTGGGTGAAGTTGATTATTACATAGCAATGCAGTAATGATCTGAAAATAAAGGGAATGAAGTTGCACAGTAGTCAGTGCTAAGTGGGCAACATTTGTTACGCTAACATGGCTCAGATGCTATAGTTACATCACTTGGGTGCTCCAAGAACACTATCATGTTACAGTTAAATAATGATCTATTATTTTACAGGTGGTGCAAAATGAAAATTATTTTGGTAAATTTGTAATATATCTAAGCTGATTTTTTTGGGGGGGATTTCAAGTATTGTTTTTCTTTATATATATGTATGCATAAAAGATACATTAATGCACTAGAATATTTAATATAAACTAGTACATTAATATATTAAATTCAGATCTGCATAATGAGCAAGACCAAATGTGTAATGCACCACGCTTTTTCCCCTTGAAGAACAAGAATATTGGAACCTCTTCTCCCCATCTTTTAAAATTACAATTACTTGCAATATTTTTTTTAATTAGAAAAGAAATGCTGCTTGGACTTCAAAGGTAAGTTTACTGAGGACATACTGACAGGACATTAGAATCCTGTATATTAAAAATCAACACTTTGCATATTAAGCAATACCTAACCATCATCTTACAGCATATATTGGTGTGGAGCAGAGAGTTCTCAACTGTTAACAGGCTCCCTGCAGTCTATTAGAGTGCTTCAATTTCATGACCAATAGCATCAAATAAAAGGATTTCTGTAATACTTTAGATTCCAGAACAAGAAGTCAAAGTGAAATACAGAAGCAAAATGTCAAACCTTACATGAATACAATGAAGCTTAAAATAAGCAAGCAAAATGTCAAATCTAACATGAATGCTGTCAAGTCTTAAAATGAGAAAGGGAAGTCCTAAAGCATATACAGAGGAAACAATGCAAAAAGCCACTGGCAGATCTTGAAAGCATGTGAGAGAGTCTAGATTACTACTTCTCCTCAGCTTGAAGTCTTCAGCAGGCAGTCAGCCAAACTTTTCAGGATTTCGTTCTGATGAACCTTCGTAAGTGAACTGGATTTATGTCATGGTTTAACCCCGGGAGGCAGTTAAGTACCACCCAGCCTCTTGCTCACTGCCTCCCCCAAGTGGGATGGAGGGAGAGAAACGGGAGAGTGAAAATCATGGGTTGAGATAAAAACAGTTTAATGGGGGGAGGGGGGAGAGAGAAGGTTAAAAAAAATAAAACCTCCCCAAAGAAGGGCAAATCCAATTAAAACAAGTGATTCAACAAACCCCAATTGCTCACCACCAGCTAATCAATTGATCCCCCACCAGTCCCGGAGCAACAGCAGTGCTGGCAAACCTCCCCCCACCCAGTTTTTGCTGCTGAGCATGACATCATATGGCATGGAATATCCCTTTGGTCAGTGGGGTCAGCTGTCCCAGCTGTGTCCCCTCCCAACTCCTCATGCACCCCCAGCCGACATGCTGGCAGGGCAACGCGAGAAGCGGAAAAGGCCCCGACTCCACATAAACCCTGTTCAGCAATTACTAAAACATCAGCATGTTATCAACACTGTTTTCATCACAAATCCAAAACATAGCACCATACAAGCTATTATGGAGAAAATTAACTCCATCCCAATCGAAACCAGCACAAGCTAATACTATAACTCAGCTTGCATATATACTCTACTCTTACTATAACTCTGCTGCACACATAAATGGGGTATACCCTGAAGTACATGTTTTTAAGAGATTAACCCACTCTATTCTGAGATATTCAAAGAGGATTATAATTTAGTTAAATACCGTATTTTTCTATTAGAGGAATGGTCTTCCCAAAGTTCTCAGACCAACTCCGTCCATATCACAACCTAGGCATCAGTTACACGTTTCTAAGCATCCCTACTGTTGCCTAGCAAATAATTAAATGCAGAAACATTTTACGCTATGACAGAAGTAGGAAGCCTTTTTAAAACATATATCAATATAAATATGTATTTATGGATCCCTCCAAACGTAACTTTACTTGTACCCCATAAATTCAAGGATTTTTGAGGTAACATTTCTTTTAGAAAGTTATATTCTATACTAAAAATAAATGCAAGTTTGCATCATTTTGAATGGTATTAATTCATCAACAGGAAGAATACTTATTAGATTCACCACAGATTTACAATGTTTGTAAATAATTTATAACAATAATACCTTGCAAGATAGAAATTCATAACTTGCTCTATCTGGACCAATGTTACAGTGAGTTGAGACCCAACTTACTTGGTATTTGTTAACAAGCACATGGTATTCGCCAATTATTCCAAGCTTGGATTGCAGAGACGGGAGGTGTAGAGACCCAACTTTCATGTATCTTCCTCTCCCCACATCCTCTTCAAACACCAGTCCCTTATCACTCACACATACACCCCCCCCCCATCTGTCCTAATTCTTCCTTTCTGAATTCCTGCCACTGCTCCCTCGTCTCCAGTCACCTCACATTTACGATCCTGGTCCTGTCCCTCTTCCATACTCTTCCTTCCCCCTTCTCAGATCCCACCCCTATTCCATCCAGTTCAAACAAGCTCCTTCCACACACTGTCCTATTGGGAGCGGAGCCGAAAGAGCACAAAAGTCTGTCCCTGTTTTCAATCCTTATACCTGGCAACAATGCAGAGCTACGCGGCTGCATGAACACCTCCTCAGCCTCTTCATGCCCAAAGCACACTGAATCCTCAGAGAACTAAAATGGCAGAGTTTTTTCTTAAATCTCTACTGAATCTTTGCAAATATTTTTTGAATGGTTTATATCCTGCCCTACTAAAGCAATGTCTCTTCTGACAATGTATCAAAATCAAAAGGGACAGCTGATAAAGGAATGAGTAGTATAACAAATACAGATTCCCTACCAGTTATCTCTAAGTACGAAAGTCATCAATGTCAAAAGTTAAATCTGATGTCCAACATGCCCGTGGCAGAGCTCTTCTGTGAAAACACTGCAGGAAGGTTTTGGTGGTGGGTTTTCTTTTTTGGTTTTGTGTTGTGGTTTTTGTTTGTTTGGAGGTTTGAGTGTGTGTGATTTTTTTTTTTTTTTAAATCATGAACATTAGAATTTACTTAATAAAAAACCTCAAACAAAACCTCATAGGAAGTGCCACCAAGAACACAAGAGGAGAGCACAGCAACTACCACGGCAGTTGTAGCAGCCTTTTTGTCCTGTACCATACAATGCACATAGAAAGAAACAAACAGTAGAAGGGAACACACCTTGTCAACCCAACTTTTAAGTCATACACTTGCCTATGTTTACACATATACATGTAAAAGCACAAAAACTAGAACTCATCATTAGCTTGAATGCACACTTGACATGCACAATCAAAAAACAGAAAAGACAGCCAGAACCTAGTAATTGTCCAAGTAACTTTCAGAGACAGTAACACAACTGAGAGAGCTGGTAATACTAAAGTTGCTCCTGAAACATATTTTTAAGAGCATACTCATCACAATTTCACAGGAATGTGATTTTTCCACTTGAGACTACTTCATTAGGCATTAAAAATTAAATACTATCTTTCCCTCCACATTATGTTGCTTGGGGATTAGAAGCTTCACTTCATTGTAAAACCAAGTTTCCATCCTTTCATTAATTAATACTTCTATAATTTTATACAGAGTAAAACAGTTTCAACCACAATGACAGAAGCCACTTTCCACAAACCTATTGTAGTTTAATGTAAGAACATTGGAAAGAAATAAGACTTGCCAATTCCAGTTCCTGTAAGTATTCTTTTGGAGCCAAACAGAGGTGCTTTAGAAATTGAGAAACAGATGCTGCCAACAACTGAACACTGGAAGTAATGCACTTATACAGATGAAATGAAGAGAGAGAAGGCTGTAGGCTTGACAAAGTATTAGAAAGAATAGCTTCGTACACCTGAAATGCCGTGCTTTAAGTGGTACAGCTGGAATAGCAAGAACCAGCAGATCTATTCTCAGTGAACACAGCAAGGAAAGTGTCATTGCATCTATTAGTTAATAAATCAAAGACATTCGGATTATGAATATTAAGAGCAGAAGAATACAACAGGGAGAATGTGATGCAGGATGAGAGAAGATGAAACTACTTCTTATGTAACTTTTGTGGGAAGCAGCAAAGTTTTGGGCATGCTTTTTTTGGCTTCTAAGCTTCACATTCAGCTTCAAACCAACCAACCCCCCACACTTTTTCAGTGAAGACAGATTTCTCACATCTACCCAACAATATGGGAAAACAGGTAGAAGAGTTTAGGATGTAGAAGAGCATGCTGTTAATAGTAATAAATATGAGAATGGCAAGTCTAAACTTTGCCATTTGAGAAAGTGGATTATTAAAAGGAAATCTTTTCTTGCTTCATCTAAACACTGGCAAAGTGACAGTGAAAGTCAAGTCAAGTTGCATACAGAGACATTTTCACAGAACAGCTGAAAATGACAGGAGATGAAATCCTGACAAACTCTCTTATTATCAGGAACAAAGCCATAAAAACTAAGGTGTTAAGACTAATTACAGTACCTGAGGTATTCCACCAGTGGTGGAATAAACACTGTGCTTTTAAGAAAAGGAAATAAATTGTAAGGAGTTTCTCTCTCAAATGTCACAAGCTAGCCCACAGTGACTGTATGACACGAGTACATACAGGCAGTCACACCTTAACAACTAATACACTGTAAATTTACACTCCTAGCTTGTACCAAACACTAAGATAAAAATTGTGTCCTTTGCTGTCTGCTGTAATTTTTATTTTACTTTTTTAGTGTTGTAGTGTCTTCTTGTTGGTTCCAGCCCAAATCTGCCAGAGTTGAAGATTCACCATTGCTGACTCAAGAAAATATGTAGTAAGAAGAAAATAAATAGGAAGGCAGGACTCAAATATGAGGTGCTTAGAAGTACAACTTAAAATAAAAGGCAAGCTTTCAACATAATTGCATCAGATTTCAAGAAAACTGAAAAGGAGAGAGACTACTTAAAGACTAAATGCATCCTCCCCATTAAAACATGGGGTTAGTTTCTGTACCAGGCACAATACAATTGAAGCAACTACACACACTTACAAGTGAAGAAGGAAACTGCATAATCCAATGAAGTACAAAGCATGGCAATTTCTTTGAAAAAATAAAAATGCAACAGACCAGAATGATGACTAACAAGGCTCTGTCCAAATATCACATGGTAAAACCTGAGTTTTTATTAGAGAAGAAAAGGGTAGGGAAATACCTCCTGGAATACTAAATAAGCAAACAGCAGAATGATGCATGGACCCCAAACAATTGGTAGGATTTTACACCACGTGTATTCTATTTGTAGCTCTGTTGTTTCCAATAACAGAGACTGTAAACATTATTTAGATACGTTTATATATATATATAATTTATGTATGGGAACAAATGAATCAGCATACTTGAACTAGGTTTCCAAGCTCAGACCAGAAGTTACCATCTTATCATCAAATGAAATTGAAATTCTCACAACAAAACAAGAATTTCACACCTGATAGTCTTTTTTTTTTTTTTCCCCTTCATTCTTCAGGAATAGCAAATCAAAGTAGTACGACAGAAAAAAATGTGCCTTTAAAAGCTTATTCAGTTTAAGGGGTTTTTTGTTTGTTTTGTTCGTTTGTTTGTTTTAATTTGACTTCAGATTTGCATTTTGCCCTAAAATTATTTTCCTTCTGCTGTAGAATTAATTTTAGGGCGTTTTTTTGCCAATAATTTTCTTATAAATGATAAAACCCAAAGCGTTAAAATTATTTAATATTCATATATATAGCCAGTAACATCTCTTCACAATTAAAGAGCAAAAGAAAACATAAGTAGAAATGTACATGCTGATAACAGTCACTTGGAAAAATATTTTACTAATTCAAGACGTAAACAAATATTAAGACATACAACACTTAATACCCTACTCTACATCTCAAAGTGGGGAGAAAGTAAAGAAATTATTAAATCTTGTTTTGAGACAAATGTTAATGAATAAAACTGTCAAGCCGTTTATACAAACACAAGGTTCAGACAATTGCAAGTGTCTATATAGTATATTTCATCTTGGAGATATATATATATAGAGAGAGAGAGATCCATTCACAGTCACTACATAGCAGCTTCATTACACAAAGAAGTCTGCCTTAATATTACTCTACAATAAAGAAAGGTAAATAGCATTGATTAAAGGAAAAAAAGTAATTGCTACATTACTATTTGGATATATCTAGATAAACTGGGACACACACACACACACACCACTCTCTTCCATTATCATCAGTGCATTTTTTCTCATCACAAAGCATACTGTTTTGCTCCATATATTTCTGACCATGCTGAACTATGCATAACATTTGAGACGATGCACAGAGTTGTTCTTTGAAACAATACAGAAGCAGTGAACTACTTTGCTGTTTTCTTTAAGAAATCAAATGGTAGGAAGATTTCCACACACATAAGCTAAAAGCCCAAAACAATAGACTATACTGCTTATCCTAAAAAGACCCCTCTCTCCACCCTCAAACACACACAAATCCTGTATTCTACATCAGTAGCCTCTTATGTCCCTGAAGTTCACATTATAAAAAACAAATGCTTTCAACAAAGCAGCTGATACATCAGGGTTATGAACCAGTGCTGCATCATATGACGAAATTTTAGTCAGACGGGTCTATATGTATAGTTTGGGTTTTGTGTATATATATGCACACACTATATATACACACACACACATATAAATGTATAGATATATAAATAAACAAAAAACCCACAGCATTATCATCCTGGAAAACCCACTCACTAAAATGATCATTGAATTTGCTACAATATTATTTATACATCTGCTACTACTATTACCAGTTATAAAATGTGTTGGTGGATTTTTGTCCCGTTTCCTATTGTTAATTGCAAACCAGAAGCATAAAGTGTCACTGGAAACACACACTGTAAAAGAAAAGAGCTACCAGACATGTATCTTCAAAAAAAAAAAAAGCTACTTTCACTTTGAAATACACATTCCTAGAGTATTCATATCTCTTCAATCGTATTTTAATTCTCTGCATCACCACAAATGTGGATGAAACACACATCCAGATCAACCTCAAAAGCTCTGCTGCCTTCAACAGAAAAGGCATTTGCTATTGCATTGTATCTGAAGAGGTAGTCAAGAACACCGCCCGCGGGGAGAGTCTCTCAGGGGGCATCACTGAAGCAAGCTACAAATAAATGAGTAAGAAATACTTGTTTTGTCTGAAGACACACAAGTTACTGAGATGTACAACAAGACACAGCCAAGGCTAAGAATAATCCAGATCTTCAAACAGGCAATGTTGCATAGCAAGAATTATTTGCATTCCCCTCAAGCATTCCCCTTGTGAACTGAGCCTGATCTCCTCACAGGACCAACGGCATCACAGAAGTCGGATGAAATGAAGAAATAAGAGATACAGTCAAAAAGCCTTTTCTTTTTAAGAAGGTGGCTACATTTGCAGAGGCACCAGACAACATCCATGATGATGATAAAGAAAAATAGCCAATGCATTAATCAACCTGCCACAGGCACAGTGTTGAGGAACATGCTGGAAGCAGGCGATCAAGAACACAGCAAAATGAAACTGCAAGTAGATAGAGGTGTACTCAACCCTTGGAGCAACATTCAGCTTCTTCTAGAACACCTGCTCCAAGCATATGCTTTCTCCATTAAATATTATTGCTGGCACAAAACCAAGCAATGAACTCCTCCTTCACTTTGTCCATGAAAGCACAGAGAAGAAAAATTATCCAAATCAAGTTCTGCTGTTATTCTTTATGATGATATTGTTATAAAATACACAGAGCTTACTAGAACATAAACAGTCCAGGACAGTATTTTACTGAGCAACTGAAGAGACCGATACAACTCCACCTGAAGGTAGAATCAACCACTAAATAAGCTCTTGTACTACCAAAGTTTACCATTGAGTGTGCAATGATCCAGTTTGGGAGAATTTTAAAGGAGTGGAGGAGGCAATAAAGTTGAGAAGGAGTATCATACTGTGTAAATGACTTTTATTCCCCGGTGCAGTCAACACCAAAATCCTCCCTTAACGCTAGGCATAGCAAACAGAAGAGAATTAGCACCCCAGTACGTGTCTCTGCCTGGAGGCAGTGCCAGGGGAAGCCAGACCGCCTGCCTGACCCCACAGGCAGACAGCACAGCGGCACCTTGCCGAGCAGAGGGAAACCTGGCAGGGCTGCGTGCTCGCTTGTGTCCCAAAACAATCCCAAGCTGGACTCTGTCAGCATCCCCGTCCTCAGTGGTGTCTCGGCAAGCCAAAGCAGTTTCTTCCACCTGCCCACTATCAATTTCCCTGCAACAGAAATGGCTCCTGTCACTCGTCGAGAAGTCAAGCACTGCAGACAACTGCAAGCACTACACCTACTCATTTCTCTGCCTGATCATATTTTTTACAGGGGGCTTGAAAATATCTGCATCAAAGGTAATTCTCATACCACTTTCAGTCTTCAGTCTAACAGTGGAAAACATTTTCAAGATATATTTGTGATAAATATGTAATATGAGGTTTCATACCGCAAAGATCTTTCCACACAGAAGGAAGAGACATAACTGTGCAATGGAATTCTAAAAATCTTCACATCAGACATTTCTTAACACAGAGAGGATTCCTTTCATTGGCACCAAATAGCTACACTGACTACGTGGATGTGGTATTTGTGCATTGACAGTGTCAGTTATAACAGACAAGGATATTTTACCCCCTCACATCTTACGTCTAACTAAAATATAATTCAGTTACCTAGAATCAGTAGTAATAGATACCTGAGTACCAGGGATTTCTTTCACAGATTTGGTGGGTATCATGCAGGTATTAATAAGGTCATCAACAAAATGAACTTAGATGCTACATCTGAATTCTGTCTACTTCCAGCTTGTATCTACTGTTGTCAAAGTAATGAATGTCTCCGCCCCAATAACAGATCAAGTACACAGAGAGGTGCAAGTTGTAAACTTGTATTAACCAAAGGACTGATGAAAAGTATGACAAAATATAATCTAAGCACAGATAACATTTAGTTTCTTACTTGTATTGAGAGACTAATTCCATCTAAAGACACGTAAACAAGCATAAAAATGTAAAAGTATTATCAGCCACCACTTAGAATACAGTTATAACACCACCACCACTCATTGTTATACAAGTGTTACTGCTCTCTGCAGAAATTATTAAAAAAAACCCACAAGACACAAGAATCTCCAAATATTATCTGTTATGATTTACCACCCTAGATGGTATCAGTAACTGATTTTTTTTTTTTTTTTTAACCAACTGTATTCTCTAACATATTAATACAATGACAGCAACACATTACTACTGGATGGGACAAGAGTCCCAACAGTACATGTTAAATGGTACTCTTTTTCTGGAAGGATTTTTCTGATCAAAATTAAGTACAGAGCGAAAGTAAACAATAAGACGACATAATGTACAGTCAAGGTCAAGATAGAGCTAAAGAAACATCAGCCATAAAAAGCCTCAGGAAAGCGAGGACAAAATTTCTTCTAAGTTTTCATATCAATTACAACTTGAAATGGGAAAAGCACCAAATTAACATGAATAAGGTTAATCTCTTTTTGTAAACAATGCAGTTGGTTTTAAGCTGAATTTAACATAACTTTACTTGCATTGCCCTGAGAAAGGATCCACTAAGTCTACTTTAACTGACCACACACCTTATACTGATGCAGAAACCCTGGAAATCTTCTCCGCCTCAAAAAAACATTTACTTCAGAAGTATTCTCTTGTTCTATTTCGCTTGCTCACACACTTGTTTTGTGGACATGAGGTAGACATTTTAAATAATGGTAGAAGATGCTAAGAAATGGCAATGGTGCTCTTACCATCAGCTTCTTCTGACTCTCATTTAGGCCCCTTTTCAATCTCTACAAATTACCATCAAGTGCTCACCCACAAACTCAAGGAACCACTTACAGGCTTTAACAGATTATTGTTGCTAAATATGAGTATATGAACCTTTCAGATGCTCATTAAGTACTAACAGCTATTGTACTAACAGCTCATTTAACACTAACAGCTTTTGAACTGTAGTGGTTTGTTTTAAAGACAGCATTATGTAAATCCTAAATGGAGCTACTAGCTAAGCAGATAACACTCAGTGTGAAGATGACTTTTAATCCCACCATTTCAGGAAAAAGAAAACTTGTTTATTTGAAAAAGCTTGTCTAACGTGTTGAATCAAGGGCCACTTCCAATTGACAAGAAAAGCTTCATGATCTATTAGTAAGTACCATGTTGGACTTATCCAAACAAAAGATAAGAAACTCGTCTTAAAAAAGGGGTAGAACTGAATAGATTGTTTTCAACCTATGATTTTCTTTTAGCTAACCACCTCCAAAAACATACAGGTTACAGGAGCCCTATAAAGTACTGTAAAAGATATTTAAAAGGAAAAAAAAAAGGCTATGAGGTTTTGTTTGTTCTTCCCTCTCCCATTCTTAAATAGCAGTCCTGCACTTCTCCACCAGTTTCTACTAAGAAAAACAGGACTTAGTCGGAGCCAGATCAACCAAGAGGAAAGAACAGAGCAAGCACAATACATTCAAGCCACAATCTGTAACACTCGCTGGTCTTTTAGCTTTGTGACCACGATTACTGATGGAAGGAAGGAACCACACAGACTGAGAAGCACATGAGAACAGATGATTCTTTCTCAGTGCAAGAAGAAAGCAACTAACAGATTAACCAGGAGCTACAGAAAGGCATAGTCTGATTGTCACATAACTGGGAAGCTATTAGACCTTTTTCCCCAGACGAAAACAGATGACAAAAGATCTCTAACGTGCCTGTAACCTGGAGTGAAATACAAATTTTGCATGCCGTATAATTTAAGGTTGAGGGGAATTCACATGCTGCCTGTGAGGAAGAACAGAACAGGTAGGAGGAGAGGTACTGCTGTCCAGGCCTCCATCCCAATGGCCTCTACTCACCCGCAGAATGGCTGAGGCTGCTCCTCCTGCAAGGAGACCATCTCGGGCATCAGCAGCAGTGGGAGAAGTCCCACTGTGCAACCAGGAAAGTGGGAAGGGAGGACCACCTACAAAGAAAAAAGAAACAAAAAGTAAAATTAAATTTAAGGAAGTTGACATAGTTTAAGATCACTGGATCTAAAATTCCAAGAAAATATGTTTGAAACTTTAAAGGAAACCAAATTATATGCCCCAAGCTTGGAAACTGTCGCCTAGTGTGTTTTTAATAAAATGGAAGATTTTATCCCAAAGAAATTCCTGGAAACATTCCAACTATAAACAGCTATATGAGTACTTCCATTTAAATATGAACCAATCTCATGAACAACAGAAACAAATTAACTAGAAGAAACTATGAGAAAGTCGCATCCAATAAATTAAAACAGTATTTTATGAACTAACATTTCCACAGTCATGTCAATCTACAGCAAAGCAATGATATCTATGCAATTACTTAATGCCTTCTAGGACTAAACCTAAATAAAAACACACATGCTGCATCTGAAAACAGTCAGGACTTGGGGGAAAGGCAAGTGACACTTGTTTATACAAAATATTTTCCCTCTGTTTCCAAAATCTTGTTATGTCAGAAGAAAATTAGAGGGTTAACACAGCGCCACAAAATGACATCCATTATGGCATACTATCACAATCTAGGTGTTGAGATCTATCAACATAAAGACACATGACATTACCAGTCTAAGCTCTACGACAAGGAACATAAAAGTTTGTTTAAACCATTTGGTTTAAACACAAAAAAACTACAAACTCAACTACTAATCTTTTTTGTCTGCAGTATAGTATAAACCTTCAATAGATCTATTGCCGATAACTACTGTTAATTAAACAAGTATACAAGAGAATATTTTCTTCCATGTAAAAGACAGCTGGATAGCAACATCTTAATTAAATTCTAAAGTCTGTATTGAAAAATCTTAGATAAAAACATCTTAATCACCTTTGACAATCAATCTCACCCTAAATGTTTAAAATAATTAATCATGTTGAAGACAGATGAGTTGTTTAAAGGCTACAATCATAAAACCAATCAGGTCTCACACTTAGAGATATTTAGAATTAACACAAAAGCATTTTTTGCATGAATAGTTTCCTGCAATTTCAGAATCCCTGGAATGCAAATTCCGTTATAAAACCAATTAATCTTTTAAATTACTTAATTATCTCTCAGATCGAACAAACAGGCAATTGTAAAATGCAAGGGAAATAGGAAACAAACTGAAGGCATTTGTAACTGTACAGCTTCTAATCTACTCCAGAAGAACAACTGCCCTTGGGAAGTGGCAGCTCCCTCTGCAAGGCAGGAACCCCAGGATGCCTGCAAGCCATCAGGCTGCTCTGGTCGGGGTGTCTCTCAAGTGCCTGGGTATAATCTGTCCGAGATTCGCACACGGTTTCTTCAGAAAAGGTGAATGGGAAACAGACAATAGCAAGAAGCATCTTGGATTCAGATTTGATTTCAAAAGGCTCATTTCAACCTTTCTGGAACAGAAGGTTCATCTGCTTCTTCTGTCTTGAGGCAGACTGAGTAGTTTTTACTTTATATAAAAAAATATATATCCCTTGTAAACAGAAATGAGGCCTTTTTCTTCACTGCAGTTTATGAGGTTTAGTTTGATTTAGCACTGAACCCTGTTCAGATACATTTTTCTTCCCAGTTACTTGATTTTTCTAATTTCCTCTTATTTTGTCTACCCAGTGTCTTGATCCCTTTTCATCTGGAAAGGTTTACCCCACCTATCACTGTTCCCAATGTTAAATGTATCTGCTGCATATTCTTAAGAGACAAACAGTACTCTACACACTTGCCTACTACAGAATCCTGACCTTTTCTTCAGGCCTGGATAGTCTACACCGGTTTTCTTTTGCAAACGGAAACAGATTTTTGGAAATCATCTATGTCAAGATGATTGCAACCAAGAGATTTTTTTTTTTTTTTGAAGCAGCATCGGCCTATTCCATTCCAAAAAAGTCTTAAAATAGCTTATTGACACTGCTTGCCACCCAGTCACCAGTTCTGCAAGCCCATTCAACACACTGCCCCTCAACTCCTGATTTCAAGCACATTTCAGATGTGCATGTCTGGTTTTCTTTGAAACATAGCCACAAGTATCATGGGTATTTCCCAAAGTTTTAAAACAAAAAGCACATTGTATTGAAAGACTATATAGGAAAAAAAAAAAAACAAACATCAACAACCAACCAAACAAAACCACCACAAACCGAAATGAACCAAAACAGCAAGAGAACATCAAAAGCCTCTGGTTTGGTCACAATTTCTAATGATGATTTCCCTTTGAAATCATATTTTTGTTGCTTCTAACTAGCAAACCAAGCCCTTTAACCTGGAATCCTTTGTATTTCATCCCCAGACTTTACTATTAAGGAGAAAAAACACCACACTTCAGCAATGTCAACTTGGATTTCTTCAAGGAAATTAGAGAAGAGAAGAGAAGCAATACTGGCATTTCTTGCCAAGGCTGAAAGCAAGCTGATCTTCTTTCAGTCTCATTTCCCAAGCTTATATAATCTGCTCTATCTGGGAGCTTTTAAACTTGTTGCCAATTCTAGTCAAATAAGGACAGAATTTGAATTATAGGAAAAAAGCTCCTAAGAGATAAGGGATAAGGAGGAATAAAGCCAGTATCTGATTATTGCCATTAATTAGTGACCTGACAGAAATGTAGAAAAGGTGTTGTTTTGTTGTTGTTGGGTTTTGTTTGTTTTTAATTCAATACTGGTTTGGCTTTTAAAAGCAGTTGACAGACAATCATCGTATGTTTGGCTGTTAATTACATACTGTGCTTATTTCCTTGCCTAGTGCAGGTGCCATGAAAGATGCAGAAAAAGTCAGAAAACCATAAAATAAAACACAAGCTTGCATAACAATGACCAGGAGCTTTGTGCCACCTAGACGCATTCAACTTGAGGCCTCCAGCTGAAGTATCTGAACTATGAACCCAATTTCCTCATGATGACATAATGCTATGGACAGGCCTGGATATATGCAAAAGCAATTCAGACTTTTGGAGGCCTGGATCATCTTTCCCATCTTCCCTGTTAACCACAACGCAACGACGTTTAGATGTAGAGCTTAGGGATATGGTTTAGTGGGGACTGTTAGTGTTAGGTTAGAGGTTGGACTCGATGATCTTGAGGTCTCTTCCAACCTAGAAATCCTGTGATCCTGTGATCCTGTGACTCTATACTTTTGACACCTGAAAAAAGGGTAGAATGTATCAGAATTTCACCTACCAGAAAATCATTTAATCCAAATAGCCCAGGAAAATCTTCAACCCTTTCAGAGAACAGGTGTACCACTGTATTTTACTATGTATAGTAGTATTCTGCTACAGTGTAAAATGGGAACAAGTTAAAATATTGTGCCACATTTGAGAAAAATGAGGACGACAAATACATTACTGACAAACATACATGCAGTTTGGGGGGCTTTTCTTCAGATAGAGACACAGGAAATCAGAGTACGATGCGAGGACAAAATACTCTAGAAAAAGTATAATAAAAAATGAACAACAGGTTATGAGTAATTTTTATACTAAGCCTATGTTTATAGGCTAATAACCACACCAAGACCATTTCAGGTAGGCTAGAAGTATGGAGAAGAGATACAGTCATAATTATTATTTGTGAACTTTGCTCATGCCACAATTCATACAGAAGAGCACAGGAGGAGGTAAAAGCTACGATGTAGAAGAGACTTGGGTGGAGGGGTTGGAAGAGCTTGATCTGAACTAAGGGTTGGAAGGGGGCCGGGAGGAGCTGGAGCTGCTCGACCAGCAGAGGGAAGAAACTCTCCATACTGGAAGCACCCAGCATTGGTTGTCAGATGGTTTAAACAGCTCCTGCTGCTCATCTCCAAACAGCTTGAAGCTCTTTATGGCTCTTCTACAAAGCTGCTTTTTGAAGGCCTTCTACTTCAGGGATAGAAGCTCAAGTGCTCTCATTAACTCAAGGAGCAGCTTTGTCAATCTCCAAATATTGTTAACGCAGACAAGTGGCAAATGATTGCTTATCCATATACTTTAAAAGTTATACTGCAAATGGCACATGAAGAAAGTGAGCACAGCTTGACTTGCACACCTTCCTCAATGAGGCTTTAGGGAGGACAGTTAAGAAACAATTCTGTTTAGGAAACATCTCACACATTAAAACATTATTTTTGTCCTCTTGAAGTTCTTCTGTTAGAGGAAGCTAGTGTGACATGAAAAACATTTTTAAAAATAGAAATACTGTAATTTTGCAGGACTTCCTTAGCTTTAAATTACCTCCATGAATTAAAGGATTAAGCACTTCACAGGGCAATGGAGATTAGTCTAAAAAGCTTTACAGTATCTTTCATCTTTCTGAATTTAAAGCAGCTACCATCATACTAACAGACAGTTAAAGTTCAGTTTACTGTGCAAGCTGGGATTTTCACATTGACAAAATGCTGAACTCCACAGCACTTTCCATGAACCAGGAAAACACCAAGAGATTGTCCTACTTTGCCTCAGCATCAATGGAAAGCAGCAGGGACAGAGGTACAAAACCCCAAAAGCAAAGAACAAAAAAGCTCTCACCTATACTCTGTATTTATTTGCAACATAATTACTTGGAAAAAATTAATTTTGGATGCTGATCTTTGTTGATCTTTTCCCCTCCCCAAAAATGAAAACACATGCAGAGAAAGTTTTCATCTGTATTTTGAAACATTTTAAAGACTGGATTTCTTCAGACAACACTTTATGGTTACTACATTTCCAAAACAAGCCAAGAATGTCTCAAATGGACTTTGAAATTAAAACTTGGCCAGTCTGAAGGGAGAGTATATGCTAATGAATGTTGTATACAAGGTGAGACACACTTCCAAGAACCATTTTCTCCCAAACTAGTTTAAAAATCAAGCCACATTCTAAGCAATAGTAATTATATCTACCTTCTTCAAGGTCTGAGGACAGAAGACTGCAATAACCTTTGAAAAATACATTAAGATTGTTTTGGAAAATTGTCTTTTTCCTGCAATACCATGGTATTGTAACATCACTATTAAAGCTACCATTTAATGCAGAAGGTATCATTAACATTTTTATATAGAAAACAGAAGATGGAATTCAAATATTTGGTTTGTGTTTATCACAATTTCTGAATTGGATGGTGTTTCTGTTAGTCCACAATTCTTTCAAAGAAGCAAAACCCTTGAGGTTTTACTTTAAAAGTAATACTGACAGTAGTGGTTAGTCTTTATGTTCAAAGGAGAGAATGGCATGCTCCAGGCAGCGCCGTCCTGTCTTACGTGCCATTATGAGCACACCTTGGAAAGCTTCCCTTGCAGTGAACACTACATCTTTTTCAGCCAAGCAATAGATACTACACATGATTTTCCTCGAAGGGCTATACAGAAGTTCACAGTTGTGGAAGAGGGAATAAAACCCCTTGCAAGTACGCTTT
Source organism: Podiceps cristatus (assembly GCA_000699545.1). Taxonomy (NCBI): domain Eukaryota; kingdom Metazoa; phylum Chordata; class Aves; order Podicipediformes; family Podicipedidae; genus Podiceps; species Podiceps cristatus. Next base: position 51,504 of record KL287362.1, on the reverse strand, counting down.
TCTTAAAAAGAAATAAAAAATAATCACATTTTCTTCCATAAAACAAAGTCAACAATTTTGGATCTAAGACAGAGGTGTACATCCTAAAATATTACCATACAAGCAAAATTTTTGTTTGGAGCATGCAACTTGCTTACAGGGGTTGACAAGTGGTACTACTATTCTGTTTAAATCAGGAAGACAGAACTTGCTTACAGGGGTTGACAAGTGGTACTATTCTGTTTAAATCAGGAAGACAAACACATGAGCTCCACTTTCAAAACTTAACAATTCAATCCCCCAAGTTTTACTTAAGCATTCCACACATATAATAAAAATATCTTCAATGTGGTAAAAAACTTTAAACAAAAATAACTGTGTCACAGCTTGTAATGCTAAGTACTATTCTAAAAGGCCCATTTATGATTTCACTTTTAAAAAGTTTTTATGAAATTACACTGTCTTATTTCACAGAATTCCAGAGTGATTGAGACAGGACGGGACCTCTGGAGGTCATCCAGTCCAACCCCCCTGCTCAAACATGGCTGCCATGAGCAGGCTGCCCAGGATCACACCCAGGTGGCCTCTGAATATCTCCAAGGAAGGAGACTACCACCTCTTTGGGCAACATGTGCTAGTGCTTGGTCACCCTTGGAAAAGTGTTTCCTGATGTTCAGAGGAAATCCCAACAAACTCTGTTGTTTCAGTTTGCGCCCACTGACTCTGGTCCTGTCACTGGGCAGAACTGAAAAGAACCTGGCTTCATCTTTACACCCTCCCTTCAGGTACTTATATACATTGTAGAGGTCTCCGCTGAGCCTTCTCTTCTCCAGGCTGAACAGCCCAACTATCTCAACCATCCCTCACAGAAGAACTGCTCCAGCCATTAATCACCTTTGTGCCCTTCACTGGACTCTCTCTGGTACCTCCATGTCTGCCTTGGGTAGTGGGGAGCCCAGACCTGCACATAGCACTCCAGGTGCTGCCTCAGTGCTGAGTAATGGCAAAGGATCACCTCACTTCACCTGCTGGCAATGCTCCTCCTAAAGCAGCCCAGGATACTACCAGCCTTTGCTGCAAGGTCATGCTGCTGTCTCACGGTCAGCTTGGTGTCCACAAGGACAGCCAGGGCCTTTTGTGCCAAGCTGCTTTCCAACTGGGTGGCCTCCAGCATATCCTGGTGCCTGCGGTGCTCCCAAGATGAAGGACTTAACACTCCTCCTTGTTGAACTTCATGGGGTTCCTGTCAGCCCATTTCTCCAGCCTGTTGAGGCCCTTCTGGATGGCAGCATGATGCTCTGGTCTATCAACCACTCCACCCAGTTCTGTACCATCAGCAATTCTGCTAAGGGTAGACTCTGCCCCATCATCCAGGTCATTAACGAAGATATTGAACAGGACAGAACCCAGTATTGGCCCTTGGTATGCACCACTAGTTACTGGCCTCAGACACAGGCTTTGCACACTGCTGATCACCACCCTCTGGACGTGGCCATTCATCCAGTTTTCAGCTCACTGGCTGCTCATTCAGCCCATACTTCATCAGCTTCTCTGAGGATCTTAGAGGCAGTGCCAAAAGCCTTACTGAAGTCAAGATAGACAGTTGTTTACTTCTCTCCCCAAATCTACCAAGACAGTCATTCCATCATGGAAGGTTATTAAGTTGGTCAAGCATGACTTCACCTTAGTGAATCCATGCTGATTAGTCCAGATCTTTCCTAATGTAACCCATGTACATTACTCCCTCACTTTACACTCCATTCAAATAAATGTTCTAATATTTCATAAACATGTCCCCCTGAACTATTTCACTACCAAGAGGAAGAATCAGTGTCATAGCAAATGACCTGTGTAACACACACACACACACAAAAATCATAGCTGCTATTGCCTCTAATTAAGCTCAAGAATCTTTTTAGAAAGATACTCAGATCTTGATTTTGAACTGCAAGTGGGGGGAGGGGACGGATGGAAAAGAATCTACAGCTTAACTAGCCTTAGCATTCATGAGATTTTTTTTTTTTCTCAGCTTTAGCTTGCAGGTTCTAGATCTGTTACACCTTCATCCTCCAAATCCATGTGCCCGCCCCATTTAAAGGGATCTTTTCTCCTGTTACAGAATTGTGAGAAAAACAAACAATACTTCTCTTTATACACTAAACACACTGAAGTTGCCTTACAAAGTAGAATAAACTTTTCCAGTTCTAGAAAAAAGTTCCAAACACATCTACAAATCTTTTCCCAAGAGCACAAGCTAGTTATCATTGGTAAGGTTCTTGAACCGATCCACAAAAAAAGAGTGCTCTGAAGTAGTAGTATTTGATCTTAATTTCCCTGAAATGTATTCACAGTACTGCACAGAGCTATGCACATAGAACAACTCAAAAAAAGATAAGTAAAGCACAGAGTGCACATCTAACACCAATACCTTAGGTAAGGTTTAGTTATAGTGCCCTAAAAAAGCAACCTATGCTTTAAACTCATGTTATTTGCTCACTGATTAATAATCAAGCAGTGAATATTCAAGTACCGTAACTATCAACCAGTTATTAATCCTGTCCCACTATAACCATGAAGATGACAATTGGAACAGCAAGGCTGAAGGACAAATGGACACTCTCCCTTCCAAAACAAAGTGCAGCTGCCACCCTCGGATTACTAGACTATCCCACAGTGTTGTTATCCCTAGATCATTATTAAGCTCCTTCTAAGATACCAAATACAAATCTTGACAATACTATATTTCCAATGCTAGCCTCCATACCAACTTTTCACTGATTCTTTTTAGTCATACATTTGTTGGTATCTATCACTTACTTTCTGTATAAGTTAGACAGAAAAATATTTTTGGTTTGAATTTGTATAACCCCTAATGCAATTGGAGCTGCCATTATGGTAGTCATTTAAAAAGAAAACAAACAAAAACCCCACCAGAAACCAAACCAAACCCAGTCTGTCTATACTGCCAGTCACATTGACCAATCTATTTAACTGCTACAACTTACAACAAAGAATAACTACCCATTTTTAATACATATTGTGGATAAAACAAAGTGAAAGAGCTATTCGTGAACATACGAGTGCAGTGCAAAATTACGTTGAAGATATAATACTGTTACCTTCCAAAATTCAAGATTCCTGTCTAATCAGCTAAATTTCAATAAAAATGAAGGTGTCAACCTAAACCAGCAGGTCAGTATGCATTTTGCTATCGTATGACAGATAACAGGGCAGGAGACCAGAATGGCTGATGATGCCCAGCTGTAAGAGAATGTTAGTCCTCAGTGAAGGACAGGCTGGTGTGGGGGTTCATCTCATGTTTAACTGCCACAGGGAAAATCCAAGCTTCGGCTGAAAATGATGATTCCTTCTGAAAGGAAAGTTTCCTCCAGAAATACAACATTTTGAGTGGGCTATTACTACAAAGCCTTAAAGAAAAAAGAAAACCCACAGTGTGTTTTATTTTAAATACTTGAATTTTAGATTTACTTCTGGGTTTCGTTGTTGCCTTGGCCTTAGTGGTTGTACCACGCTGCGTTAGCTCTGCCTCTCTCCTGCCTCTGGAGCTGCCCCAGCACTGGGAACAGCAGCTGGTGATGGTCTCAAGTTGGACTTCCTATGGTTCACCACAAAGCAACTACCCTGTGGTGAACGGTAAACTGGAGTGCTGTGGGGCCACCGCAGCAATCCAAGGCAGACCGCTGGTCGCTGGGAGCTCTGCTGCCAGTTTCCCCAGACACCTCATAGAGAAAGCAGAGACAGCATGACAGGGATTAACCTGACAAGTGCTCACGAAGACACCATTGCTCTCCAAGTATCCAAGCCAGGTATTTCAGAGCACGCACAGATATACCCATAGCAGCGCACTGTACTCAGAGGCACACTTCTAGCACTCAGTGTCTAGTATGTTACTCTTCAATTAAGTAAACACTGAGTATGGTGGAATAGCCATAAGAAAGGCTGCCTGTTTACTCTGTCCAGCCTCTTAAACTCTTCCAGGTGAGATCTTATGAAAGGAGGAAAAAGTGCCCCTTTCCCTGGAGGCAGCTAACCATACCCAGCCAGGGGAAGCTGCTGCAGTCCTGGGCAGAGACAGCAGGCAGGCAGAGACACAGCACGCCAGGATCCCAACGCGCTAGAGACCCCTGAGAAAGCAGAGAACAGGTGAACAGACAAGTTACAGATGTGAGAAAGACAACAGGATGTTCCCAGGGTCTAGGTGGGGATTTGGAAAGGTTTGCTGTGACTCAGGAAAGTGTGAAAACTGCCTTGCTGGAAAGAAAACTCTGCAAAGAGAAAATAGATAGTTTTGATTTAAAAACATTAATCTTAACATTTCACCAGGCAGATGTGAGTTTCTGTAGTACACAGGTTGACTGAAGTTAGTATTTTGTACTGTTACATAACCTAGTGTTTAAAGGGAAAACTTCTGTGTTTTGGGAGACTCACTGTAGGCTTGGAACAGGACAGTTCTACCTCAAGGCATTCAAGCCAGCAAAGTCGACCTTTGCTTCTCTTCCCAGAATGTTGAAGTTATTCTGAGGACAAATTCTGATGTTACAGACAAGCAATTTTTTATCCAGCACACTTGCTTCTATTATGTATTCTGAAAACAACTAGCTTGAATGCCCATTTCTGTCTTACAGTAAGGTCTGAATGTCAATTTAAAAGTTCTTTTGGAAAGAATAAGAGTGCTATCGTTAAGGTGTGTACTGCGTTTGAGTATTTTCACTGGTTATTGCATATCATAGAATCATAGAATGGTCTGGGTTGGAAGGGACCCCAAGGATCATAGAGTTCCGTTCCAACCCCTCTGCCACAGGCAGGGCCACCAACCTCCAGGCCTGGATCATCTTGCTATTAATCTTTTCAATTAAGTTTCACTGGCTAAAATTGTATTTGTCATTTTAAACTGGATGTCAGATTGGATGGTATCTTCTGATTTAAACTACAAGAATCTGGTGTTTGAAAATGCTGTAACCCAAAAGTACACTGTACATTCTACATAGTAAAATTTCTTAAGAGATCAGTAGTAATTAACAAGCCTATTGGAACCACTTCTCCAAATTTAAGTGCTTTCAGAATTCAATTTTAAACACTGTAATCCCTTATTTTAGGAAAGCATCCAGGAAACAGATGCCTGTATTTCATTAATTTCTACTATTTCACAGTCAAACCTGTTATGGGTAGTGCTATACCCTCCACATTTCTACTGTAGCACAAGGTGAAAGCTGACATGATTAGCAACTTCATGGGAAAGTCCTTCAAATTAGTCCTAAGCAATTTCTCCATTGTTTTTGGCTTGTCTTCCCCAAAACATTCCACTTCACTGCTGAAAATATTTCTCCTTTCATTCCTAAATACTCTTCTAATAAAAAAAAAAAAAAAAAAAAAAAAACCAACTAGAAATTGGAGTATGATTTTAAGATGATGAAATACTAAACTCTCGAGAGCTCTTGTTAAGAAACCAGAGGAGTAAGAATTTATAATTAATATACAGAGTTGGATGAAAAACTAAATTTTAAGGACACAGTAAAAATAAAGTTCCAGATTTCCTTGAATAATGCTGTTCCCAGGATGTTCTTTCACTGCAAGTCTCTGCTAGATCTGACTATGTTACAATCTGAGTCAAAGTTTTGAGAGGCATAAACTGTTCCTTTTCATCCTAAAAAGGACTGATACCTACATTTAAACATGCCTGTTTTAAAAACAAGAAATACCATGAATTCTGAAACTGCAGAAATCTGCATATGCTCTGCACAGAAATCACTACAAGAGAGATTGATTATAAAAAGTAGGAAATAAATGAAGTTTCAACAATTATGAGTTACTAGATCTAAAATTTCCATTAGTGAAATCTCAACAATAATAGATACAAGGCACATATATTTGAAGCAGGAAAAATTAGTGAAGTAAGGAAGCCAGCAGTGTGCCCAGGTGGCCAAGGCGGCCAATGGCATCCTGGCCTGTATCAGAAACGGTGTGGCCAGCAGGAGTAGGGAGGTGATTGTATCCCTGTACTTGGCACTGGTAAGGCCATACCTCGAGTGCTGTGTCCAGTTTTGGGCCCCTCACTACAGGGGGGGACATTGAGGTGCTGGAGCGTGTCCAGAGAAGGGCAATGAAGCTGGGGAAGGGTCTGGAGAACGTGTCTTATGTGGAGAGGCTGAGGGAACAGGGTTTGTTTAGCTGCAGAAGAGAAGGTTGAGGGGAGACCTTATTGCCTTCTACAACTACCTGAAAGGAAGGTGTAGTGAGGTGGGTGTGGGTCTCTTCTCTCAAGTAGTCAATGATAGGACGTGAGGAAATTGCTTCAAACTGCAACAGGGAAGGCTTAGACTGGACTTTAGGAAAAATTTCGGTACTAAATAGTGGTTAAGTATTGGAATGAGCTGCCCAGGGAAGTGGTGGAGTCACTGTTCTTAGAGGTTTTCAAAAAAAGTGTACATTTAGCCCCTCGGGATATGGTCTAGCAGGTTTGGTGGTTTTAGGTTGATGGTTGGACTTGATCTTAGACGTCTTTTCTAACCTCAATAACTCTAAGATTCTAAGGAAGATGAGATGATGATTCTCTGCAGAGCTTCAGGGAAGATCTCTTATTCCTGCTCCAGTATGCAATGGCTATTTAAACAGATCATCAGATGACCTAATTACAGTATGTCCTTGCAGCTGTATCCCAACAGACTTTCAATCATTACATTGCTCATTAAATGATCAGGTTTGGGTTTTTTTCCTCCAGTAATTATTTAAAATTTCTTCCTCTCTTTTGCCTCCCCCTAAGATATAAACAGTGTGGACAGAAAATTTCAGAGAAGAGCTTGTTACATATTTCTAGTTTCTCTGGATACATATAATATACTTTGCTTCTTGCAGTTATTCCATTCATAATCATGTGGAAGCTTTAATATAGATGCTGCTTACTACCACTTCCAGACCGCTACCCCCCCCCCAAAAAAAAAAAAAAAATCTATCAATGTGATGCAGTACCCTAATACACAGGTAGTCTTACATTCAATATTGTAGCATTTAGTACTGCCCTTCGTTGTACTTATGCTGCTTTCCAATATGTGTGAGTATTTCAGCCTCAGGTGCATCTGCAATGCTGCTTTATTACATTAACACTTGCCTAAAGCAGACATTAATTCCTGAGTATTCCTCAAGAACACAGTGAATAATTGACAACATTACGAAAACACTAAGACTAAAACTCCATGTTCTTGCCACCCATTCTTTCCTAACTTGCTTAGCATTATACAATTCACGAACCATCTACACAACTCCCGTCACCTACTTAATACAGTAAGCATGTTGATGCTTACTGTATAACATTGTTGCAGCAAATTATACCCAACACAAACAATGAAGAAGCTATAGATCACCAAGTCAATGCAAAAATCAAAAGGCAGAACATGTAGAAAGCACAAAACCCCCTTCCTCAAGTGGACATACAAGATGGGAAATCTTCACAAGAGAAGCCTCAAAGATGCTTCTAATCAGGACCTTCTGCTGAGGAACTGACAGTGGGAAATGCTGCTCTGCCCTGCAACGGTTATTGGTCACAGGCCCAGGCAGAAAGTCACTCCCTTGCTTGCCTTCACTGTGTGCAGCATGTGTTATGTAGAAAACATTGATATTAAAACTTTCCAAATGTTCAAATTTACTAGGAAATCATGAAGAGAGACTTAAATATAGACAATTGCCATTTTCTTTCATAGATTTTTCACAACTGTACTAGAAGAAAACTGATTTCTTCTCAGTGAAAAAAAAAAAACAAAAACAAAAACAAAACAAAAAAACAAATTAGGCCTACTGTTAGTGAGTAACTCCCAAATCCTCATCATCTGGTCTTTTTTTGATTTGGTTAAAGTTTACAAATAAACTATCAAATACTGGGTTTCTAAAGCTTTTATCTGTACTTCAATCATGAATATTTTTTCCATACATTTCATTAAGGAAGAGAACATACCTCTTAATACCTTGGGGACAAAGACAGACAACAATTGAATTTTTAATACCGATTTTTGGAAAAGCCTCTTGCTTCTTGTGTACCTGAAAGATAGTTAACTTCACTGCTGCAAACTATGTCTTAAAATTTGTTGTCCTTGTAAAAAGGGTCAAGCTTTTCTTAGTCTGCAGAGTTGACATTCAATACACAACAGCCCAAAATGTGTGAACAGCTAAAACAAACCCAACCTTTCCCAGAGACTTCCTGAATGAGGAATTCCTGACTCTGTGTGAACTGAAAAAAAAACCAACACGTAAGCAGAGTTGGGCTATTCAGGAGAAATACAGAAACACTGCTCAGACACACAGGGATGAAATTAAGAAAGCCAAAGGTGGGCTGGATTTGAAACCAGTAGTGGGGGTAAAAGCTACAAGGCCCTCTGCAGGCTATGCTGGCAGCAAAAAGAAGATTAAGGAAAGTGAGGGCAGCTGCCCAGTGGGTGGAGGACCTAGCAATAAAAACATAAAGAGAAGGTGGATGTACTCAGTCCTTCCTGATAAGGTCCACTGTCAGTCCTCCTGGGCCTCTGCCACTGCACATTTGTGAGGATGGACTATCTCTGGGTTGAGAAAGAAAGTTGGAGACAGCTAAGAGTAAACTAGACATACAGAATTCCTCAGTCCACAAGAATATGGAGCAAGACACTGTGGAAGCCACTTCTAGGTACGTGAAGTAAGAGACTGGGAACAGCCACCATTGATTGAATTATGCCTAGTCAGTTCCTGCAACAAAATGACTGGTTTAGTGGATGAGGGGAGAGCAGTGGACGCCATTTACCGTGACTTTAACAAGGCTTTCAACATGGGTCCTCCATAACATCTTTGTACTCAAAGAAGTGAGAAATGGATTAGAGTCAGACTGCAAGGCGAGTGAAGGGTTATTCACTCAGGTCTGCTAGGCTACCAGGCTTAAAGCACAGAGGTGACAGACCTGGTGTCCAGCGGGTGACCCGTTACCAGCAGTGCTCCTCAGGCACCTTTACAGTCACTGATACAGTTTAGCATCTTCCTGAAGCTGGGCGATGGGACAGAACACAGCTTTCAGCAAGTCTGCAGATGACACCAAATTGGGAGGAGTGGCTGATAAATGGGAGGTCATTCAGAGGGTTCCTTACAGGCTGGAGAAACAGGCTGACATGTTGAGGGAACACAAAAGCCCTGCTGCTGGGATGAAGTAACCCCACACAGCAGCACGGGCTAGAGCTAGCTGGTCAGAAAGTGGCTTTGCGTGGGACTACCTGGGGGCCCTGTTGGACAACAGCTTGCATACGGGTCAGCAGGGTGACCTTGTGGCAACACAGGCCACCAGACACCAGGCTGCATGAGAAAATTATTTCTCTGTCTGTGACTTGGGACACTACACGGGGCATACAGTTTGGGGATCCTCAGTACAAGTACTGACGCATTGCAGCGAGCCCTAAAGAGCCACCAAGATGAAGCAGCTCTGAAGCACACAGCATACAGGGAGCAGCAAACAGAAGTATCCTTCAGCCTCAAGGAGGAGGCTGAAGTGGATCCAGGCGCTGACCTCAACTGCCTGACAGGCAGCATCCAATTCTTCCGAGAGGTGCCCAGCGGGGGAACGAGTGTGGTGGGGTCAAACTGCAGCAAGGGATGTTCCAGCTAGACACAAGGAAAACATTCTTCATAGCAAGGGTGGTCAAACACCGGATCTGGCTGCCTGGAAAGCAGCCTGCAACCATTACACTTGAAAACGTATTACTTCAGTTACTTTTATTTACTTCTTAACTCTAAACAATCGTCTTGGTTAGGTGCCAGATTTCTCTTGAACAAATGTTCTTTCAGCCCAATGTACTAGTCACAGTGGGCATTTCTGGTTCCTTATGAAGCTGGCTGCATACTTGATGGCAAAAAAATTTCAGGTTTTGTTTTTTTGTTTGGGTTGTTACTGGGGTTTTTGTGGTGTGGGTTTTTTTGTTTTTGTTGTTTTGGGGCTTTGTTTGTTTCATTGTAAATTCACATTGCAATACTATTTCTCATTGCATATCACTCACCAACTGTTTTACATTGTCTTTTCTGAAAATCTGCTCATCTTTGATTCTAGAACTTTTTCTTCATTGGCCAGTTGTCTTGTTCTCCCCCACTTTAACCATAATATACATTAAAAACAATTTCTGGCCTCGGAGGACTTTTTTCTCCTTAAGGTCCTTGCATATATTTAACCATCATTGGCTATAGTCACCTAAAAGCTATCAGTTATTAGTCAGATGGCTATATTTTGCCCTATGCACCCAATGGAGTATCAGTAACTTAAAAAAAAAAAAAAAAAACACCAAAAAAACAAAAAACAAAAAACACAAGAACCTGTGTCTGTCTTGCATTGATTCTGTTTGTTTCTTCTTCCAGCTATCATGCCCTTTGCTCCCAATTAGAAGTGGTAAGATGGCATGGGTGCTAACGAGATGTACCCAAGCAGAGAGTAATGCCATTTCTAGCTAGAACTACTACTAGACATCCTTCCAGTTGCATTAGTGCAAGAGATGAAGTGTTTGTGAAAATGACATTGTATAACTTCCAGCAAGCTAAGTTGTTTTTTTTCATTTGACAACATATAGCCAAAATGTTTCTCCTTCCAGGCATCTGGAAATGTATACAAGTTAAATGCTTATGACTTTTAATAGCTCTGACATGATGCCAATAATTTCTCTGTACTAATTTACTTTTTTTTTTTTCCCCAGCTCCTGTCACTTCACTAAAAATGAAACTGTCCACTAAAATCAGCTGTAGGTTAACTCCGTTTCTCTGTAGAGTCCAGTAAGCTTGACCCTTTATCCTCACCTGCCGCTGCTATTAGAGATACTAAAATACATGAGTACCCTCTAATCTTTATCAAGCTCCACAGAGATACAGTGTTTTTCAGATGAGAAAATTGGAGCAGAAAATGTTTGTTTTTCAAAAAGCCCAGAAGGAAGCCTGCCACACTGCAGAAAAAATGATACTCTGGCTTTCTATGTTTGCTAAACTACACTCCAAATAGCCAGAGTTGAAGTTAAGAAAGTCTGATAAAGTATTAATATGGTTTTAAAGACATTAAGATGGTTTCAGGGCATTAAGGGTAGGAATCTATAACACAATAATGTTGCCAAAATTAACTCTATGTTGCAAAAGGTGATGACAATAAAAACAAGGGAAGTATTAAATTATGGGGGGAAAAATAGTTGATGAAGGCAACATTTTCATATAATTGGAGGCCAAGGAAAAATCTAAAATTCAAAGATTACAAGATTAGTTTATAGTCATGCATATAAAACAAACATTAACAAAGCAAGTATCTCTCATCCTCCAATTTTTGTTAGAGTACACTTGAAAGATGCAAGGGGCAACAATTGTATTTCATAACAAACCTTTCTTCTCTCCTGTAGAAAGGAACCATTTATCCTTGCATACCCAATGTCCTAAGTAAATGCATGTGATAATGCATTTGTAATCCATATGTACTCCTGCTTTGTTTTTATTATCATGCAAACCTCAGCAAATAATGTAAAAAGTTACCTCCAGAAGCAAATTTCTTTGTCATAGTGGGCTACCTTACCAACTCTGTTCAAGGCTTTCTGGAGGCTTCCATTCTGATTACACAAATTTACCCCAACTCATTGCTTACTCAGAAGGACAGCAAGCACCATTTGATGAATGAGCATTCACAACCTGCTTTTGTGATTACTCTTGTAAAACAATTGCAAGTTTTACTTGTAAAACACAGTAACTTTCACAGATTACTGTGACCAGATTTTTTTCTATGTACTATTGCTATGTTCTAATATATTATGAAAGTTATTAGGAAGCCAGGGTAATCTTAGCATAGAAATATGGCCAGGATAACTCCTGAAACCTTCCCAGTAATTTTTGGTGCCAGCTCTAGAACAATAATCATAGTCATGTACTTTCCATTGAAAATCAACACTGAAGATGACCTGTAATGTTGATGCTATATGTAAAACTAATCGTTTTCATCACACATCACTGAGACATTGCCTGTTCTGCAAGGCTATACAAAGGGCAACAGATACTGGAATTAGGTAGCACCGCTCATTTCTCTCACGTGCAGGTAGACAAGATTCACTATTTCACACTTGTCTTCCCTGGCTACAAACAGATGTGCTATGTACCAGATACTTGTTCCTCCTCAAGCCTATCGTATCATCACTCAGAAATATTGAAATTTTAAGACAGTATTGGAATGAAACACATCATCCCAAACACATATCAGAGGTAATTCAATTAATGAACATATGTTTGCCTGCAACATCAAAATGCTATATAGCCAAACAGCAGATGTAAAAAACTTTGAAATGCTTTTATTCCTTTTACAGGGAAGCCATGCCCTTCCATCTGATTTTTGTCAGGGAATTTTTGCCAAAGGTGTACTTTCTATTCTTAATATGCTTCATAACACTGTATTTGAGCCCTTTTAATCCAGAAACATGCTGGAGATTGAAAAATCCTGCTACTCTGAAGCCCCTCAGATTCAGAGTGCCCTTCGCACCCCCATTACTTGGAAGAACTACTTTAGCTACTCTGATCCCCTGAGAGTTTAAGATGTGTCCTTAAGTAATAAAGAGTTTCCTGGGATGCCCCAGGAACAGACAAATTTTCATCTAGAATCAACAGTTTTTTCCAAAACAACCACCATATATCATTGAGGACTTTTAAGGGAGGGGAGGAAGTGTTACTTACCGGTAGTCCTGTTTATTGCGGTCTTCCTCTTCCTCCAGCCTACAACAGAGTCCTTACACTACGCGTTACAGCTCCCACCTACCAGGAAGCAAAAGAATTGTCAATCAAGGTCATTAGGGAAGTACCAGCCTGTGCACTTCCAGCTCAGTTACACTTCATAGCATGGAGACCTACACTGCATGTGAGAACCTAGAAAAACATCATCACCAAACTGTAACAAAGAAGAAATAAAAGGAAAGTAGTTGCTTGAGGCATTAGGAGGCTGGAGAGAAGCAATTGCTTGTTGATTATTTATTTCTCCCCTGACACACATTTCTTAAATAGGATCCTCTGCTAAAGAAGTCAGAAAGAAAAGAAAGGCTGCTATAAACAGTTATGAGAGGCCAAATGCATGCTCAAGGCATGCACCCAAATCTGTGCAGTCTAAGTACTAGGAGAACCACTGAAACTTAATGGGCCAAAGCAAGTTACACAGGAATAGAACTTCGTTGCTATTAGGAACACTTGCTGTTTCTGCTACAATAAGGTGATGCACTACCAGACCAAAAAAAACCAAACCAAACCAAACCACCAACCCACAAAACTATCTGCACTATTTAGCTATATTGGTTACTGTTCTTTCAAGACAACACATATGAAAGGACTTAAGTTTCTCTATTAATGCAGCTTCCAGGGGAAAAAACTGTACAAAGGATCGATGCATATAATCCATCTTAAACTATTCTTCTCTGTACCTGTGTACCATTAAATGCTTTAATTGCATTATATGCACATAGCTTAATTTTAAAAGCTGTGGATAAACATGCTATACTTACCTATTCCCTTTGTTGGAATTTATGAAAGTATCTGCTAAATTAATCTAATCTTTGTGCAGAGGGGAAAAATTACCTATTCTCAAAAGTCTTTGAAGAGGAGGAATGTAAAATGTATTGACTAGCACAAAATGGTGTTTTTAGGAACTGTATGAGCTGATGTAAGACAATTTACCTGTCTAAAATGAGGACACCTGACAAAGTTGTCATAGGATTTCATGCCTTCAACATGCTTTTCCCAAGTATTATAACCGCTTTATGAAAAAAAAAAAATGTGGTTTTTATTTTGAGGTAAAAGTGACAGGCATCTCAGCTGCCAAACTTATTGGCATTATCACATTTGAAACTCCGTCTCTGTGGAACTCAAAGGTATTAAAAGCTTCGATTCGACAGACAAGAGGTTGATGTGATGATACATAAGGTGATGAGAGAAAACAAGAATGAAATCATCTTTCTATTTGAGGTTCACCTTTCCCTGGTGCTAACTTTCTTTCAAGAAAGTTTCTCTACATGAAGATTTTGAAATCGCCTCTTTTAGGAGCTGAGAATCAAAAAATAACCCACAGATCCCACAGATGATACAAACTTTTAAAAGATAGTCACATATTACTATCATTTACAGAAACTGTTCTATGAAGCCAGAAAGTTCAAAAAAAACCCATATGCCACCTTCTATTTTAGCTTTGTACAGCATGTTACATGTAGTTGTAAGCAACGAGCAACTACAGCTATTTAAGAAAGAGTAGTGAAATGGGAGTGAAATGAAACATTAGTAAATGAGAAAAATTGTCATTTGACAACATGAATCAAACCACAGAAAACATCCTGTGTGCCAAATAAAGAACCCAGCGATAAAGACAGCATGTCAGTGAAGCAGTATCTGTATGAATTACTGACTCGAGACACCCAGCAAGCTCACTGTACTTAAGGTGAGCATGGCCCAGACAGCACCCCACTGAGCTGAGAATTTTGAAGGAATGGAGTCTCTTCTTCACAGATTGCCAAGGACTATTCCTTGAGAGTACTCTTACAGAGGTAAATTAAGTTGTACCATTTTGAATTATCTCTAAAATGGAGTCAGATGTCTGCATATGAGCATCTGTATTTTCAGACAGTGCTTAAATAAAACCCTGAAGTGAGGGTAATATAGTTACTAACAAAATACAAACAGAAGAAAAAAGTGGGAAAGGTACATTAGGAAGTATATTAAATAGGGAAGGGAACAAGCATTTAGCTTGTGCAAGACCAGAACAACAGAAGCAGTACCCAGTTCTTCCTGCCGTTCATAAACGCCCAACAGCCTTAAGAAAGCAGAGAACCTCTACATGTGGAATTAGCCAGGACAACTGCACAGGAGTTGAAGGTTCTCAGTTTGAAGCCAGAACCTGAATACCTCCAAAACTTCAAAGCTGATTAAAACATTTCTCATTAAGCATGAAGCCTAGCAGCTTAAAAAAAAAAAATGCCCCAGGGCACTAAACATTTAACCCACTTGACCCACTATGTACTGTATGAGAATTACTGGAAAAGTGCACAAAAAACCCCTCTGGAAAATACCTAACCAATGCTTTTAGCAGTTGCTTTAAATGATATTCCATTCTTCCTCCCCCAGCCAATGTACATTTTTTTTACAATAACTGCATGAGCATTTCTTCACACAGATCTGTTGACCCAGGAAAACAAGCTCATAAGTGGGAAATACTGCAGTTCTTCACCCTGACAGACCGCACCTCGCCACTACTCAGTATCTATCTTATCAAACGCTCCCTGAACACATTTGTAAACCATCAGGCTGCCAAAAGCCCTTCAACAGGTATTTAACACTACAAGGACTTTCCAGAATGGCGATATCACTTGCTTCTGTTAGATGTCATGTTTCTGTCAAAATCAAAAGAAGGGAGAGCCCTTAAATTCCAAATCCACAGCTGACCTTTCTGCCTCAGAGAATTAATACTCTTCACATGCTCAGTCGTATCTGCTGTACTCTCCCTGACACTGATTCATCTCATCATCCAGAAAGACAATTTTCCTTAAGAAGAGTGACACTTTTCCATTCACCGTGACAGGCGTTCTCCTCAACTGCTCTTGAGCAGCACAGGCATCTTCCAGCCTTCTCATGAGTGTCTCATTCTTACCTAGTATCACAGCTACAGTTAGGATTTTTCTTCACCTTCTCCCTTTTTTTACTTCTCAAAACAGCACTACACATCTTTTCTCAGTTACCCTCTTCAGTTACGTTATTAACACTTTTTCTGTTACTTCCACTCTTAGACCTTTCTGTGCACCAGGCCAGCTACCATCACACCTCAGCCTTTCCTCTTTTTCTCACCCAGGCCTTAAACTGTCAGCATCATCTATTTAGCTTCTCCCTTTTGTTTTCATATGTAAAAGATCATGCCCCTTTGCATAATGTTAACAAAAAGCATATACACAGACATTGACGCTCCTCTAGTACCACTCCACATCTTGAAGGAAGGCATTTCTGTACAGGTGTTTTCAGATAGAAGCAGTGCATAAAAGTGAACTTTTGTGAAGCAGCATTTGCCTCTATATATTCAAACAGAAGGTCTTAAGTTTTCTGTTCTTTCCGTTTTTCTTTCTTGTAGCTATATTCTGCTTTAGAATTAACTTGGAGTGAAGGAAACGCCGTAATGGCCTTAACCTTTGACATACTACCATGAGACAGCATCTCATTCACTTCAGTCCTTACTGGAGTTAACACAGGTTTCCATCCACATTTAATAATAAAAACAAAAGTGTCTGAGAAAGCCAGTTTGCTTCAAGGTTCACTGTAACTACATCAGTAACTATAACATGGAGGAGTTTTACCAGGAATACCACCACAAAAGCCTGAACCGAGTACGTTGAAGAGCTCTGTAGCAGAGGGGACAACTAGTATTTTAGTAAGCATTTTTGCTTTTGTTAATGCAAGCAAAGTCCGTAAGATAAGCAGTGATTTGCTTAAAATACAAATGAGTCAAGCCATCAAGAATCATGTTTGTAGCCACTGAAAGGAAACGGTGATTACAGCCTCTAATCCCACTACATGCAGCCCTCAAAAAACAAACAAACCCAAAACCAAACACCCCCCCCAAACAACAAACAACCCCCTCCAACCCCCCAAAAACCAACAAAAAACAGAGAAACAAAAACCCCCAAACTCACACCACTAAAGTGCACAGAAGTTCCACGTCTCACTGGGATACAATCATTAGGGGACTATGCAAAATTTCCACAAATCTTCTCAGTCAATGAAATGAACATCTGGCACCTGGAGCTACTCAGAAGCATCTGAAGACTTTTAGAGTCAACATAATTAACTAATGAAGAAATGTATTAGGATCTTGGGCTCGGGGATGAATTCAGAGGCAAACAAAACCCAGAGCATTTGAAAATGCCTCTGTAAATTTTTGTAGGAAATTACCACAAGGACAATTTCTCTAAAAGAATTTTCCAACATCTATTTTATTATTGAAAGGGTTCTCTTGGGCTTATGAAGAAAAGAAGAAAAAACTTTTTTTTGATTTAGAGCAATACTAGTTATTGCAGAACGGTATAGAACAAACAGAATAAGAGGGTAGAAATCCAGGATGGATTAATACTGGTCAAATTTTAGGTTTTCTATACTTCCAGTGAAGCCAAAGACACAAATATGCTATTTAAGCCATATTAATATTACCTTGTCTTAAAAAGCTAGCACTTATCAGCTAGGCTGTGACAAGAAATGATGGGGTGCGTACTCTGTCCCAAACACAAATTCCAACTAAACTTAGAATTTTAATTTGCATTTGCGATAAGCTTAGCAGGTGGACAAGAGCAGTTACAGTTTATTCAGCTGACACTCACCTAGCTATGATCAGATCACATATCCCTACATCTTAGAAAGACAAAGTAAATTTGATTACAGAAGGATTCAAAAGGGTTTGAGTGTAAAACACTCAACATTGTTAGCAAGTAACCAGCAAGATTTAAGTACAGATCTAAGACACTTTCATATACACTTCCATAGCTACTTCATGAAACAATTCCCTCCTATGCTAGAAAAGCTGTGCTTTAAGATCATATGTGGATAAGTAGAACTGCTGCTGAGAAACATTCTTACTGTGAAAGGAATGGGAGAATATGCTGTAAGGAAAAAAGCCTGCCAAGAAAGGCAGCAGTAATTTCTTGAATTATCTGAAAGAAATGGAAATTGTAGATCCAAGACAAGAGAAGGGAATAATTAAAAGACAGGATGATTAACTTAGCATCATTCAACTTAAAAAGCAAACATACATTTTCATCTAGACACTGTAGTCCTATTACAGGACTGCTAAAATTAAAAATCATAGAGAAAAAATATATTTTTTTCAAATCATTTAGTACACTTACCAGCATTTGCTGTATAGAGAATTTCACTGATGGGTCAGTTGTACTTCCTCTCTAAAGTGCTTTGAGGGGAGCTCAAGTGCATCCTCTTCCTCAATCTTTGAAGTGTTTACCTGTACCACCAGCTTTGAAAGTAAAAGGCAACAGGCAGGCAATGTAGAGACAGGAATGAGGCCGAGTGCAATATTATATTACTCAAGAAATATTCTAGTAGTGGTGTTCAACACTTACAGGGACACAGTCTTTTTTTTAATTGACATTTTGGAATTAAGTGAGCAATATATCCGTCGACAAGAATATAAAAACAGATAATCTGAAATAATACATATTATATACACATACATAAACCAAAGAGGATTCTTAATGAATAAAATTATTGAAGAGTGGCGGAAATACTACAGGTGAAGACTATGACTGGCAAAGATTTTTCCACAATGGGGGAGGGGGGAGCAGTATTAAATGAACAAAAAGTGAGATTTATTCAACATTCACATCAAATATTTTATATTCCAAAAGTGACTAGAAAAGATACATCAACTTTGCCTCTGTCACAGTTAATATTTGTGTTATTGCCAAAACACAAAAATTAAATCTGCAGGATGAAATGTTTCACATAAGAATTTAAAAGAACTGGCAAGGAGATGATTTTTACTACTTCTGTTTATGTTATTCATCTTCATGTTAAAAGGACAAGCATACTACAAAAGCAAGAGAATGAGGTTGCTTCCGAGCTGATGACTACAACTAAAGGAAACTTCCACCATATTTAAAGGTTAGGAAGCTCTGAGTGCTTGGTTTTCATTGTATGTTTTATAGGCCTGCTGACCTAGCAAAAGTAACCCGCTTCAAATAAAATAAGGAAAATTGACCTTTTTTTAAATTAAATCTAACTGGCAGACGGTCAGGCTGCACAATACTTGAGGATCTAAATATAATTATGCAAGAGTAAAACACTGGGACTTAATTCAGTTTAGTCTCCACCTCTTCTCTATGAAGAGGAACGAGAAAGAAAAAGATAGTGGTTGTTGCTTCTCATACCTTCTCCAACAGCTGGTTTTTGGTTTGGTTTGGTTGGTTTTTGGGGGGTGGGTGCAGTATAGAGGGGGTTTTTGTTTTTTTAAAGTTAAATATAGTTTTTAAATTTTTTTGACTAAACCCTAAAAATAGGTTTAAGAATTTTTCTTTCTTGACTGTGGAAGTGTAGAAACTAAAGTGTTATAAACAGTGGTAAAACTTATCCAATACTTCCACATGCAATTAGCAAGGAGCAATTTTGGCATAATATTGAAGTGGGAACACTTCGTAGTTTCTGGGGAAATATGGCACAAAATAAAGCAGATGTCTTGACTAGAGGGGAAAGGATTTTATTATGGAGAACGGTGAACTTTTCCCTAAAATGTTAACCCTAGAGATGAATTAAGTGAAATGTAAGAATATAAAGCTCCCTCTACTAGCTGAGAAAAAGTCAACACAAATGTTAGTATGTAAAAGTAAGTGATTACAGGCAGAAAACTGTAACAGATAAAATGAACAAGAAAACTAAAAGGAGATTCATAGTTTCCATCATGTTTGTTGACTAACCTAGAGGAAGTTTCCAAATCATGCTAACAACAACATAACATGGATTATCATACTCTCATATTTCTATAACAAAAGCTTCAGAAGTGAGAACTACAGTGCACCAATACCATATTTGCACTGAACACTCGCTCATGATTCAGCACCTGCTTTCCAGGCAAAAAGGCTGAAAATACGGCAAGACAAAAATTCAGTATCCTCTGTGGAGGAGCTTCAACTTTTGTGCATCAGAAACCCAATAGCTCTCTTGTTACGAATGTCTAGAAAGTTAGTCAGGGACGGTTTTCAACACATCCCTCTTCCCTGATTTTTAAATTCTTCATCCGTCATTTTCTTAATGCTTTTCCCTCTTTTTGACTCTTATTTCCCATTTTATAGATAAAAAAATTGAAAACTGAGATGCAGTTGAATTCCTATGTGGCCAGGACCTGCGGTGGGAGCAGGCAAGCAAGTTGACTTAGACAGTGGTCATCTTTACTTCCACTCCTACACAAGGCTCACTGCAGAACAGTAAGAACTGCAAATGTCTAGATAACTTCTCAAGCTGCAGACAGTGCAAATCTCAATCATTTTTTTTTTTTTTTTTTTTGTACTCTAAAAAAAACGCAGACGATTCAAAACTCCAACATTTTTTTTTTTTTTTTTGGACGTTAAGAACCACAGTACATTTATGAACTTTTAAATAGAAAACAGTATGACATGGCTATAAAAGAAATACTTCACGTTTTCACAGATAGAACATCTGTACATTTAGCATTCCTTTTGCTGAGTCTTAATGAGACAGGGAAGGCAACAACCACTTACTAGTTTTGAAAGAAAAGAATTCTACTATCGCCCTTAGGGAAGGAGGTCCATGCCTTTGTATGCACACGTAGAGAGTCCCAAAACTTTTGAAAGCAGGGTTCCTGCGTGGCTCATGTGTTCTTGCACACTTCTGTGTCAGCTGCAGCTCCACTACTGAAGAGCAGCTGTGGGCCTGTCCCCCTCAGAGAAGAAAAATGACCATCAGCAGTTTCTGCAAGTGCTCTCAGCCAGTAACTGCAGCCTCTTCTTCAGCCCCCGCCCTGGCCAAATGGAGCAAAGCAGGGCCACAGGAGGAAGAGCCACAGTGGCGCTCAAATAGTTTGTGGTCCCCTTGGATCCAGCAAAACTGTGTGAGCCTCGAAAAGCCACATGGAGAAGCTCTGCAGAAGTTATGATCACAACATGATCACTTGGCATGTACAGCATTAGTGACAGAGCTTTAAGGGAAAGCGGACTTGAGAGCCTTCTTGGGAAGGAAACTCATTCATAAAGGTCTAAATATGCAGCACTAACTCTTACAATTACTTCCTCAAAAAACATCTGAAAGTGATGCTGGGTTTGGAGGGTGTTTTTTTTATTCCAAAGAAAATTCCCTTTTAAGGGACTTACCTTCTCCAGCGCCAACGAATCCACAGGCTCAAGACTGATGGAAGCCAGGGACTGCAGAGCTGATAGACTTAATCCACCTGCTAAAAAGGATCATGCTGGAGCTGGTAAGAACCACTGGCTGCACAGTCCAAATCTAATTTACTTAAACCAGTGTGAAGTCCCTACAAAACTTTATTGTCCCGCTTCTTGACCAGGCAGTCACAGAAGAAACATGAAATCAACAGCCCAGGGTGACACCAGTCCCTAAAGGGGCACAAGACACACAAGACCAATGTATTGCTCCCCAAAGGCACTCTTGTAAGCAAGCAGAAAAAAAGAATATCCCACATCAAGCTGTATCACCAAATTAAAACATGTACATCTCGGTCAGCAGCTACGTCTATGGTGCACTAGTAAGAGATCTGCAAGGCTGAAATTAAACTTCTTCATACAGAAGCTGGCACAAAACTTATTTGAACACTTTCTTCCCCAGGCTGACAAGACCACAGCCACAATCTGGACATAAGAACCAGCACTATCAATTTTCTCTGTCTCTCATTTCAGAACAAGTAAAAGTTCACCATTATTTTAGGAATTCGAAAACACCCTTTCTAAATAAAGCCCACTGCACTCATACAGTCTCAGTACAATGCTGTATATCAGGACAAAACAGTGTTTTAAGGGCAACCCCCTCTTCAAGCAAGCACGTGTCACGATCAGACATCATACAGTATTTCATACTCTCCAAAACAAGGCCTAATGTAACCCAAAGCTGACAGTACGTGGTATCTTCCCTCGCTTTGGATTACATTAGTCATCTTCTCATCAATAGGGCAGAAATACACCTTTATCTCCAATCCTGCTTCTCTGAATGCATACTCCAGAGCTAATCTTTGCAATAGCACTTGGGCTATGACCAGTAAAATAGAAATTTCAATGTCTCCACATGCCCACAACATTTTTTATATTTCTCCCCAGTAATCCCCTTTGCCACCACTATATGCTTTGGGACTCTGAACTCTTCAGCATCTGAGAGCTAGCAAGGCTTGCTTAAGGAATTATTCTCTCTCCACATCACTGCAATAGCTTCATCAGAAATGATCATCACTTCAGAACAGTCAACAAAATTGGGACATTTCATCCATGCGTCAGTCTTGTTCACAGTTTACCTGCTTAGTGCAAACTTGCTTTCATCACCAGTTTTGTATGCTAGGCTGCGTACTGCCTTAAATGACAGTTTTAAGATTCACCAGGCATCACACAGATCTCCCGTATCAAGAGTTTCAAGTTGCCAAGGTCCAACCATCAGCAATTTTCAACATGTCGTGGGGAAGCACAGAGTCAACACGTTTCTTTCTGAAAGGAAGACTGCCTTCTATACACAATTTTAAAAGAAATGTCAAGTTCTAATAAAGATAAATATTTTTCTTTTAAACAAAACAAAAACTTTTGGTATTCAAATGGCTATCACCATAACAACCAACCTCCTCATAAACTTTTTAGAAATATCTTCAAAATACTATACGCAGCAGGAAAGTACTAACTTCAAGTGAGAAACTGAAGCATTTATTAGAGATAATTAATTTTATACTCATATACCTATAGCTGTTACATCACAAATAAAGCCTCCTGAAGGACCTCTGTGGTACTGATTTGTAAGTAGCCTTTATATGGCGTTGGAAGACATGAACAGGATAAAAGAGAAACCATATCCACAATTCTGAACATCAAGATCTTCAGGCATTTCTGTCAGCATAGTGTATTTTTAAAAATATGTTTACATTAAAAACAGCTGACACTGGTATTTGGGTGTTTTATTTTAATTTATCTTCCTATGATAAACAAACCTACAGCTAAAGCAGCATCTTCCTGCAAACTACCTTCATTTTTGTCTGAATTTCTTTCCTTCAACATTCCTTTATGCATTGCACAAAGATTCTTCAAGCACTAATAATTTTAAAGGAATAGTAAAGACAAACTAGCTTCAGACAGCTGTACTGATAAAGAGGTTTTCAAGCCAGGCCACACTGCCGGCATTTGACAGCCTAAAATATCCTTAAAAAAACCCACACAGAACAACACAAAACCAAACCAACGCTATCCAGACTAGAATGAGAGTTACACCTAGCACCACCCAGAGTAGAAGTTCCCAAACATCCATATCACATCCTCAAAGTGGTACTGCAGAGCTGAGGTGGCGGCAATGGCACTCGTGTTTCCTGATCAGCTGTTCAGAGCAGATCCATGGAGGATGAAGCGCGGAATGAGGTGTCCATGAGGTGTAGGCATGGCCAAGAAGACTGTCAGAAGAGAGGACTGATTTGATGCAGGGTAGCTGGGGAAAAGATTGTTAGGAGTAGGCATAGTAGATGTGTTAGAAAGGTGAAGGAGTAAGAAGGTTGTGCAGAGCTGATTCTAGCACTGGAAGAAAATTAGAAGTAGGGAGAGGCCTTTTGCATACAAACGTTTATTTGGACTTACTGAGAAATAAGAGAATTGTACAATTCCTCCAAGACACTACATGCAAAAGGTCATTCTCATTCACGTGATTATTCCAGAACTGCAAATTAAAGTTCTAAACTAACCATCAGGAACCCAACAAATGGAAAAAGCTAGCATCCCTTACATATTTCTTGATTGGTGAGCAGAATTATCTGTATTAAACTGCCCTGCTGCAGCAGAGCATCGGCTGTACACAAAATCTAGAGTAAGATTCACATTCTGGCAAGTGATTCTAACCCCCTTCAAAAACCTTAATCAAGTTGCTTTGAAATCTGACACTTCAATTTTAATCAGTATTAATACTCCAAATTGAAATATCTAGATGATGTTCCTAAAACACAGCACCTAAAAAAAACCTCAGACTGTTGCTTTTAGGTTTGTCATTTGGCATTTATTGGACTCATCAAGGTCCTCATTAAGGAGATGGTATACCTATGGAATAGATCACAAGGATGTGGATGTCTTCTGGCTTGGCCCCAGTGTATCCCCAAATGCAAGATGAGTAGTGTACCCGAAGTGCTACAATATGCAAACATACAGTAATAATTGCAGAATTTAGTCCTCACACCCGGGACCTAGACAGCCCTCTACTAGTAAATAGAGGCAGCCAACAGCCCTATTCTTGGGCTGTTCTCAGGCACCGCCCCATCTGCTCTCTAAGTCAAAACAGCAATAAAATGAAGCTAAAATAATCTCAACACTAAGTGGATGACAAGCACACTGCAATCAAAGACTAGCACTAACCTTACTAACGATAGTCACTGATAATTCAAGATACATTTGTCTCCATGTGATAACTTCCTGCTGGTGAGATGTTTGTAGCTGAATAAAGGAGTCACTCTGCAACACTAAGCTTCCAACACTCACAAATCATGCCCTCCACCATAGGTTAAACCACTCACCATCCCTACACCCCTGCCATTGCCACTAGTCCTTACAGTGCGTTGCTCTTAAACATCGCTTTGTCATCTCCTCATTTCTCATCTATTAACAACAGGACCAAGAAACAGAGAAAGAAGAGAGTCGTGTGTTGACATCTAAATGCTTTGAGTAGCAGGCTTTTCAGAAGGGGAAGAAGTCTGAACAATAAAGGATATAGCGTTGAAAGCCCTGAACATTTCCCACAACCACCACCACCACGACCCGTATTGGGATAGCATCTAAGCATCCCTGCCACTGCCTATCCTCATTACACTACACCCGAAAAGCATTTTCAATATATTCAGATGAAGAATCAAGACAGAGACATCCACAGAATAGATGCAGGGGTTCTGCCACCTAGTGGCATCCAGAGCCTCAAATTATTGTTCCTACCATATTGGGTTTGTTGAGTTTGTTTGTTTGGGTTTTGTGGGTTTTTTGGTTTTTTAACTGGAAGAATTTGACAGCACAGAAGAGAATAGAGAACAAACAGTTTCACTAGCATTGAAATTACCAAACCTGAATTGCATTCTGTGGCACCCAAGATAAAGATAGTTTCAACTGAGGTTTTTCTAACTGTTTGGATACTCAGAGTATATTTCTCTTCATCTCTCCTGCAGATTCTCTGGTGCCTGGTATTGGAACTGATGACATTGCATAGTCTCTCTCATAGTCAACTGCCCATTTTCAGTACTTGCAGTATTATAGTATCTTTGAGGTCCCTTATCCTTTTCTCACAACTGCTGGAATCTGATAAATTTCAAAAATAATTTTGGGCAGGCAACAGGGATAAGCAGAGACTAAGAGGCAAAAGCAGCAGAACGCTAAAAGCCCCGTTTCCTCACAACACTGTCTGCATCACAGTTTGTCAATGAAGAATCTGTCAGCCCCAATGGCTTAAGGGATTCCCCTGCCCAGTTCACAGCATGTCATGTCAAGGTGACAGGGACACAGGGGAGCGCAGAGGCAGGGACTCCTCCAGGCAAGCGGCTGGCAGAAACCACCCTTTTTGCCAGGCCATAAACTCAAAAGCCCCCTTTCCCACTTGGGATTCAAAGCCAGAAGCACTTTAATGCCTAAACTAGGTCAGTCTTTGTTTACACAAAACACAGATGAGAAAGGAAGTATCATTCATTCAACTTAGGCAGGATCAGTACAAACGCCAGATTACAAAGCACAGAGCAGCATACTGCCTATATTTTTAAAAATTTATTTAAAAAATAAAAAAACCCGCCAAACCAACTAACAACACACCCAAAAAACCTTATCAAAAGCACATCCAGAGAACACACCTCACACAGATGTAGCCAGGTAACAAACAACTCTTCTCCATATAAGACAGATATGCTTCCGCCATGGGAGTATTGATAATGTAATTTGAAGTGCTCTCATAATCTTACTAGGCTATATGCCCATAGATGCTTTAGGTTCCTGCCCCCACTTGTCAACGTTTGTAACCCTGGTAAGCCATCAGCACTTCTGGGCTACATCTACTACAGATTCTTTAGTAAAAAACATACAGGCTTGGACATTTTCCTTTCAGCCCAAAGAACAGAAGGGGAGCTAGTTGTAGCCTATGGCAACTTTCCCCCTTAAAGGGTGGGGAAAAAGAAGGAAAAAAGCAAAAGAAAAAAAAAAAAAAAAAAGAAAAAAGGGAAGATCTGCCACAGGAGAACACAGGTGAGCCAATACTGCAGAGCTAGCAAGGATTCAGAGATTTCTGATGGACTTTTATCAGAACATAAAAGGAGAAAGTTTCAGCAAGTTTCATTTTTTGCTCTGTAATCCACAGATTTGAATTTCAGCAGTGTAAGGTATCGCTGTAAAACAAGCATGGAAGAACTACCACAGTGATGAAAGGAGGTGCCTTTGTACCTTGATGTGAAACCACGTTTGATCACTCAGTGATAAGCTTTGTGGACTGCAGCTGTAAAGACTGCAGCACCAGATTTCTGCTAGAAAGCAAAGCTTTCTTTCCCGTGTCAACAAGCTAGTAGCTTTCACAGCAATAGTCCCTAGGATTGAGAAGGAAAAGAGAGATTGTTGGAATGAAAGTGTTGGCAAAGCAATACTTCACAACTGTAGAACTGCAAGTAAAAGCCAGATGCAAACTGCTTGTACCTGCAGCCTCCTGAACCAACCCAATGATGGCTCATCACAGAAAGCATTAGGCTTTTTTTTTTTTTTAATTCTTTTTACAGTGAGCATTCATGCTCTAATCTACATGTAGAAAGATACTCTAATTACTTGAACATCCCGGTAGCATTCAAAAGAAATTAGGGATGTGTTACTGTGAAGATACATCTTTACCTTAGTTTTCAGGTTTCACATAATCTCACTTCACATTAGTACTGAACAGCCCTGTCAAAACTCAGCTGCAACCTAAGGAACTTGCAGAGTGTAGTAGTAAACCACAGCCCCTTATATAGGACAATCCTCATAAGGGATTGTTAATTAGAGGTTAACCAGAGCCCTCGTTTATGCCTCATTTCAATAAATAGCTCGCTCAGACAGAAGGGCACAGGAGACAGCAAGTTGTTTACAGGCAGCATCAATGTGTATCATCCCTTTATATGATGCTAGCTCCTGCAGACCTAGGTTGGGAATCTCAGTAACACACTACAGAGTTTTGAAAAAGACTTAAGGAAAAACACTTAAAAAACCCTAAAAAAAGTCTTGATAAAGTTAAAATAAAAACTTCTGAAATAGCACGCTTTACACGTTGAGAAGGGCAACAATTTTCTCCTCCCCTCATTTCTATGACTCTCTAGAGCTGCACCTCAGACTCGTTCATTAGATGTTATGTGTATCCTGTTTCATAAGAGATCCAGACCTATCACTGAATCAGTCAGTTCACCTGTTTCTTTATAATGAGTGGCGGCCTACTATCCAGGCATGGCTCCTGAGTCAGGATCCGAGTCCCATCCCCCATCAGTTTACTTGTGTGTTCTCCCAAAATTCCACCTTCCTGAAGTGCTCAATTTCTTGCTTAACACACACCTTATGTCACACAAGGAACAGCATTAGCAGACTGATCTGTTAAGCATTTTAACCTCTCCAACACTAGGAGATGTCTAAAAAAAAAGGAAAGAAAAAAAGATGGGTATTTCTTCCTTATTTCATCCCCTTCATCCACACACACATTCCAGTTTGGTCTTGCTTGGTTCACTGGTGTTTTCAGCTTCCAGGGAAGACAGGATGAGGAGTCCTGCCTTGCTCTGCCCTTCCCATTCAGGACTTCTGGGGGCTGCTAGCATCTTGTTTGGGGACAGATCCAGTTCAAAAAGACAGACAGCATTTTTCTCCCAGTAGTGCTCTAGTGGGCGAGCTCCAGGATGTTTGTCCTTCTACCCAGCCTGCCTACTTTGCAGGACATCAAAGCCCCACCAGAAGGTATCCAGTTATTGCAAGCTGGAAGCTGAAAGCAGCAGCTTGCACAGGGAGGGCAGGTAAGGACTGGATGCTTAGAAGAGTGTCACAGACTAAAATATATGCTCTAACTCTACAGCTGACGAGGCAAGACTCCAGAAAAGCAGCAGCACTGAGACTGCTGTTTTAGTTTTGTGTCATATGTGATCTATCCAGGTAAGAAATACCCACGCTACCCACAAACTATAACAGCACAGATTTAGAAAACTGGGTTTAACAGACTCATTTTACACCATGTTTCCTATCCAGCATTCCAGTACGGTATGTCAGTCACAAGTTTATTGGACAATTTTTCATGTCTGAAGTGGTTTTTTTCAGCAGCATCCAGACTAGCTTTTCAAAATCCAGCCTTTTTACTGAATTAAAAAAATCTTGATACTCATCTTCTAACCTGGCTGCTAAAAACATACAAGAGATTAGGAACTCATGTTCCAAACTCTCATAAAGCAATTAATGTGTATTTCAGGAAGATCCAAAGCAGAAAGATGAAACATGTTGCTTTTGGCATTATTCTGTGCCCTATTCTTTTCAAGAAGCCTGCAATGACAACCAAGGAGAAAAAAAGATCAGACCTACAGATGTAAGTGTGCCAAAGAGCTGGAAATCCCAGCTCAGATGGCTAGAATGTCAGGCATTTCCTCCGCTGCTGTATGTGACTGCATCTATTAGCCAGAGGTCAAAAACAGATCTCAGATTCCAGTTTTGGGTATGGGGAGTTTTTTTGTTTGTTTGTTTTAAGTCAAAAGAGTGTTTTCTTTGCCCTTCTAAAGTTTTATGCTAGTGCCAAACATGTTTAACATTTAACATATTAGTGAATTCATTTATAGAAGCTGCAATTCTGGCATATGTATCTGACAAGTCATTTAAATTCTGTCACCTTAAATTATGTAGATTGGTTTGTCACTATGACAACAATTTTTACATGTCTCTAGAACAAAGTTGGTCATACAAAAGTACTATTTGTTCTCTCTAACTGAAGCTAAGAGTTAGTGAAAGCTTTACCTTTTCTAGACAGAAAGGCAGAATTTACATCTTTTCACCTAAGTTGGCATAACATATCTGATTTTAGATGAGCTATTTAATGTACATCATAGAAGTTACTTCATGAGTGAGAAAGGAAGTTTTCTTGGATTTGAACAGCAAGAATTTAAAGAAACACTGAATACAGAACACTTGAAGAAATCTAGAACAGGGAAGAGAACAAGTGTGAGCATTTGGGAGGGGACAAAGCTATTGCTTGTCAGCATTAAGGCTAAGAATGCCTTTGTTTGGGCTTTTGGTTTTTTTTTTTTTTGGTTGGTTGGGGTTTGTTTTTTTGGTTTTTTTTTGTTTGTTTGTTTTGTTTGGGTTTTTTTTTTTTTTTTTGAGAAAGCCATTCAACCTGGAGGTCAATGCTTGGCCTACAAAAAACCCATCCTCTCCACAAGTATTTGTGTAAAGGAATCCCTTAGCAGTAACTAGAAGCACAAACATGCCCAAAATATATTAACAGCAAGTAGATATATGCCTCAGCATTTGAAGCATAGACATTTTTGTTTTAAGCATCCATAGAGGGCACACATGTACCACCTACACTCAGGTCCAGCACGTAAGGATACTGGCCAGAGTATCATCTCAGTGCAGCGCCAGCGGGAAAGGTGGCACTGAGACCTGAAAAGCCCATTTACAACTGGGTAGTTTCCATAGCCTTAAATAGCTGTTACGACTTTTGTTTAAGCTGTGAACTGTACCCCTGCTAACACTCTGGGGTAGGGTGAGAAATTCTTCTCAGAGGTCTTTATAAGGAGAATTTACAAAAAAGTTTCATACAGGGGGCTTCTGGGGGGCAGGAGGGTGCGATCAAGCAACACCTGCTGATACTGAACCTAGAAGGGCAGAGTAACAGGCAAACAGGAGTAATAAACTCTGAATAAAGCTTCCTGCCTAGATCATTAGATCAGACTGTTAGTGCGAGATTACAGCTAGTTGGACTGAAGCAGTCAAGGCTACAGGAAAACCTGAAATGGTTTTGCATACACATACCCCTTTTTTAAAGGGCAGACTATGGAATTGTCTGAACTGATAACCTGGAGAAGAAAGGTTAGTAATGCAAAGTGCCTTAAAAAAAAAAATTCCACCCAACCGCACTGGAAGATAAGTAGTCAGCCACGCACCAGAAGAGATTTGGACGTAATTTAATTATTACAAGAGTAGTGCTCTTCTCCGAAGGTGTAACTCTATCAGAAAAATAGCCACACCCAGTAATAACAAGACAGGGCTGTTTCATAGAGAAGTGCCTCACAGCTAGACCTGAGATGTTCACTTGACACAGAAGGAAACTTTGACATTTCTAGGAAAGAAAATGGTCCCATTCCCAAGGCTGCTGGACATGGATAACAGCAATGGGGTAAAGGAAGAGGAACAGAAGCAGGCTGTCTTCCACTTGAAATGATTCACAATGTACACTAAACCAGACCAACCAACAGAGCAAGTGGTGCAAGTGCTCAATGCACAACTCCATGATAGATCTAGGACAACATCTGACTTGCAACATTATTTTCCAGAGATTATTACAATGAAGTCTTCAATACACTTCTGCTAAATGTGGAAACAAGCTAGAGACTCCTTCCCTGCAGATCAGCACCACAGTTGGCAGCAGTGCCGAGAGGAACCTTGATGATGGGGAGGAGCTCAGCTAGACCCCAAAAGTTTGACCAGCAATTAAAACTCCCCTGCATTTACCAGCTTAGAAAAACCAACAGTGTAAAGGCATGTCAAGTCCTATATTAGATAAGTTAATGCACAAACTACTAAATATTATAATAATCTTTTAAAAATAAAAATGGTTTTGGTAGGGGAATAATTATGTTTCTAATCACAATAATATCAAAATTCAATTGCAATTATTAATTATTTTGCTTTCTGAAAGAGCAAAAATTTTACATTTGCAAATTATTTGATAGGGACATCTTCTATTACTGTATTAATTTGCACTTTTGTACATGGGGGAAGAAGTGTTTCATCATCTAGTAGTGAATACAGATAAAAACCAGACTCTTACACATTTTTGGAATATTTAAGTTGGAAAGCATTGACTGAGTTAAGTTTTCATGCATCTTGAAAAGGGTATGGTTGAAACAGCTATACAAATATCCTTGCTCTACTCAAAAGCTGCCAGGGCAAACCAAGCTTATTAAGCATCCTATCTGCAGCCTGTTCTGAAGTAGAGCCAATGGAAGTTTTCCAGAAATACTGCTCTTTCTCCTTTCCCTTCCACCTTCCACCTTCTGCAAGGGATTATCCAACTTCACCAAAGTTTCTCCAAAGCCCAACTGGTTCACAGGATTTTGCTTCAACTCCAATCTCTATCCATCCATCTTGGGGACAAACATTTTGCTTCATTCTCGTCATGGTAATGCTTCATTCTTAAAAGTTTCTTCCAACCTAAATGAGTCTATGATTCTAGTGTTCTTTTTTTTCTAAATAGAAAAACAAAACCTCACAAAATAACTCAAGGCCTAAATTTGGAGACAAAAAGCTAAAATAGTTTGTCACCATGCTATACAACCATTCCAAATTACAAAATGTTGCTCTATCATTCTTTAAAAGAGACAACTGTGAAGTTTACTGAAGGTAATCAAACAAAAAAGCCAACTTTATTTTGCAATAAATTGCTCCTCATTATAGAGGCATAACCATTGTATTAAAATTGCCATGTTAACCAGTATGTCACTGATAGCCCTATCACTAGATACATTTATCCAGCCCTCAGTTATCTCTATCAGCATCAATGCTGCATATATCCAAACAAGACTTACCCTGTCAAAACAAGACCTGTGACCCAGCACACCAAGTGCCACAGGGATATAGCTTTCAGCTACTACACAACGTTAGCCTAATGCTTACAGGCTGTTCAATTCAAGATCTTTGCTCAGGTCTCTTCTGTCACATGTAAATAACTTTTTATCAAAATCAACACTGCATCTGGAAGTGTTTGCTAAAAGTCAGCTGCTCTATTTTCTCTCTCTTCCTCAACTTTAACAGAAGTCAAGGTCGAGCATTCATTAAAACCTGTAACTTGCCACTACAGTTAAAGTGGACATACTTCAGCACAGGCTACTGGCCAACACGGAAAAGAACATTTGGAAGGCACTGAACTTATCAAAAGCAAGATCTTACCAGCTGTAAGATACCTGTCCTGTTCTCTTCCTTCTCTTACAGAGGCTCCAGGTACAGTAAGCTATTTTATATTCCCTTTCACATGAAGGCAGGTAAGCATTTGAAAAAGGCAAGAAGAATGCTCCTTTGACTCCAGGATCAACCACACTTTGACCATCCACATCCGATCACCAGCTTTGTAGGATGCATTTGTTGCACAGTTCTCTACCAAGGCCGACAGTTAAGGTTACGCTTCTGTCAAGGTTACACTTCTTTCTACGGCAATCGCAGAAACTGCAAGTTTGAAGGAAACTGAAGAGTCACAAATTGAAGATCCAGTACCCTCTTCCTAAGTGTTCTATACCCCAGGGATCTGGACGTCTAAGAAGGAAAGGCAAGGATAGCATCTGCACGGCAGCTCACATAAGCACACGTAGCACACAAGGAAAATAAGCTCAGTTACTACACAACAGAAACAACACACATTTACATAGAAAGGTAAGGAAAAAATAGTAGTGTAAAGATATAGTACTAGTCACAATTGTAAGTAGTTTCTGTGATGCCAACATCTCCAGGGCTTTTTAACCAGCTGCTCAGTTTTGAGTTCCTTCTGCAACCTCCCCTCCTAACAGTTTCTGCAATGCAGTTTTTCCCCCATTAATACAAACAGCATTATGCATAATCTAATTAAGCCTAAAATTATTAGGCATCCAGCCACATCAATATAGAAATATGAAAGTCTGTTTTGCTTTTTGAGATCTTTCTGAAACTTCTGCAAGGTTTTTTTACTGTTAGCTTGAAATTTCATGTCACAGATGTTGTGTGACAACTCATCTTAAAAATAGGACACTCCAAAAGAGCCAATACATTAGGAAAAGACTGTGCTTCCTTGATCAGGGAACAGTTCTCTGAGGAGTTACAGTCAGAAAAGTGACAAGTCCTGCAAATTTAACATTGCTGTGTTAAGCTGTGAGGGCAACTGCACTGTGCTGCTGTCACAAGACCTTCTTATCAATTAATGAGCAAGTTTTCCTCCCTTTCGGTTTTTAGAAGATTTCTTTGTGTATTTCAAGTTTAGATCAGTATTCCTGATCTGTACTACTTCCACATCAAATGGTTTTCCCTTCTGTATCTATGCATTCACAAACAAAGCCCGAAAGCTATACTGCTATTTTCCTGTGTTTCATGTGAAATTTTGCCTTCAAATGCATTTACTTGGCTCTTATAAGCATGTTCAAGGGTAAAATCTGGACCTTTGCCACAACTGCATTCCTTATTGCAAATACTTGCCAACCTTCAAAGTTCAGTTATTTGAGCAAAAACATACGTTAATTGTTATGCGAGAGGAGTGGAAAGTGTATCAGATTAAGCATATTTGAAAGTATTTCGCTACCCTCCTTGCCTGGTAATTCAGCATAAAGCTGGATTTATTCTGCTCTAGTTTTCCAACATAGCTGCAGCCATTAAGACCACACAAGTGAAGTTGAACACAAAATCGGACTTAAGAACAACCAAACAAACATTCAGAATAAAATTACCTTCTCATATTTGCTATTGCAGGACTGGTCTAACAGGTATTGCAACATTTGCCAGTATAAAGTTATTCAGTTACATGTAAAAAATAATGGAATGCAAGGAGTATGTTGCAGTAAGCCAGCTTAATGGATTCCAGCGACTTAAAAGGCCTTTTCCTTTCACCTATGAAAGACAGCAGTGAATAGCTTAGAAACCAGGTAACCAAGAAGCAACTCTTAAAACAAGAGTTTCAGTAACTTAGTATCAAGCATCAGGTTTTACATGTAGAGAGATGCAAGTGAAGGGTATTTACCTAAAGTATTATTCGCTTTTTTCATCATAAAGGTACAAGATTTATCTTTCTGATATATTCTGAATAAGGACTGGGCTTATTTTGACATTGAAAATGCTTATGCTTCTGGTGAAGTACGTGACCTGATAAAGAAAGGCTATTCATTTCTCCTCTTAGAGCTCAAGTGTACATTGAGAGAACCTGAGAGACACAGAACCACCACCTTTGCTATGGCTGGTGGCACTTATGCTCTCTGTAGCCTCTGTACCCAAGACTGTCCCCTCACTTCCCAGAGGGAAGAGGAGATA
The DNA here is from genome assembly GCA_000699545.1 of Podiceps cristatus. Lineage (NCBI taxonomy): Eukaryota > Metazoa > Chordata > Aves > Podicipediformes > Podicipedidae > Podiceps > Podiceps cristatus. The sequence goes on along the minus strand of KL287362.1, from coordinate 17,572 downwards.
AAAGTGTTCCCTGCTAGAACAGCTACGGAGCGAGCCATCACTCCAAAGACCTGCCTTCCAAAGTCGCTGCCTCTGAAGGGGGGAGGCTGCAAGGCACACCACCTTCCCACCAGAGGCTTGCAAGAGCACAGATTTGACGTGCTCTGGTAGAGGAGGAGGAACAGGCTCAAGAACATCTTTAGGTTCCTCTTCTTTAAAGCTCTGCTGGGCTATTTGAACCACCGCCAGAGCCTAGCACAGAGGGAAAGAAAGATGATCCCAGAACTGGAAAACAGTCTTTGAAACTACTAAGGCTGGGTCACTTCAGATACGGACTTCCTAGAGACTCTTCATACACGCTAGGCAAAATTTTGAGATAAATGGACTGGCACTACACAACAAACTTTCAATGCTACTACCTACCAGTGACCTACAAATGTATCTTGTGATAAAGGAAGTCTTCCCTCAGCCCCAATCCTCAGTGTCTCACACAAAATCTGAAGAGCTGACTCTTCTGTACTGTCTGCAGCTAATTCTTAGTAGATCATGACTGCAAGAACATGTAGATGCAGCTTATTAGACTTCTGCCCGTTACTGTGGCTCAGCAGACAGATGGCACCTTGCCACTTTTCACCCTCTGGCCATATTTTCCACAGTCCACTCCAGAAGCCCAGGTTCAATAAGTTGTCATCATTAGTAATCTTCTGAATAGAAACAAGATTTCTAAGCTCAAGAACACAGGATTTCCTGAACCATATCAGAGGAGGCACTCATCAAGACAATAATGAAAAGCAGAGGCATTTTAAACAAAAAAAAACACCCCAACACAGGAATCTTATTATTTAGGTATGTGATAGCTTTTCCAGACAGTTTCTTTCTAGCCCCAAACGTGTGCATTTCCTCACAGAAGGATGGTTCACGACCTCTATACAAAGCTTCTATATGAAAACTCACTGATGGTCCATGCAGAGCAGGAGGCACTTTAAGCCTGGTAATAGAGTCAGGAGACCTTGAAGGCATAAATGTGCTTTATGCTATATGATAATCTATTCAAGTAACAAGTCTTCGAACATTTGCAGTATGTCTGCATTAAGATTACTTAGAGGTTAGCTACCAGTCCTTGGAAATGTGTCTAATCCTACTGTTTTCCAGCAAAACAAGGGCACGACAACCGCCTTCAGTACCTGTATTATTGCGACCCCACATTAGCCTCTCCATACCTTCTTGCAAATAGACTCCAGCACCCCTACAGAAACTACGTACATTTGAGCAGAGATTAAAACAGACTCTCCTCATTACAGGCTTCCCCAGTTCAGGGCAGAGCAAGCCTTTGGGAGACAAAATAAAGAACACGTCTCTCAGGTTCTGTCAATGACATCTAAGCAATGTGACGTTAGGCCCATGCAGCCTGATTTTGGGAAGGAAGGACAGAAAGTCTTATTTGCCTCACATGGCTTGTTTAAGTAAACTGGGGCACAAACAGTATGAAACAGGTAGGCAAAGAAAGCAAGACAAGGAGGCAGGGAAAGGTAAAGGTAGAAAGAAATACGAGGAGCC
>KL287362.1:0-16013 GCA_000699545.1 Podiceps cristatus | reverse complement strand
AAAGATGCTATGTGAAGCTAACAAGAGAAAACTTTAGGTTAGCTGAGTACCCAAGCTAAAACTGACATCAAGCCCAGAAGGGAAGACCACACACAGCCCAAAAAGCCCAGGTATAAAGACAAACTAGACAAAAAAGGAAGATGACTAGAAAGGCACTTGAAAGGGAAGGTGCAAGCACAGAAAGACACAAGAAACCAAAGTACACACAAAAGCTCTGACCCCTTCGGCACATATGCATTCATATCTAGAAATGGGACTCCAAATTTTGGCTCACTGCTTGTTATTTGCCAGGTCATACAGATTCCACATTTGCAGGCAAAGGTAGCTTTCAGTGAACCATACAGGTTGATAGAGCTGCAACTAGAGCTAACACTATGCATTAGCACTAGTATCTCCTGTGCATGGATCTATGTATATTTAGTATGGCTGAGACAGCCTAACTGCACCCCACACTGATCTTGCACCACTGGCCTCTAACAGTCTTGCCTTAACCTCTCAAGAAACTAAGACGGGTCCCCAGTTAAATGAATTTATACAGCTCAAGTAACTTACAGCTATGGACCTTTAATGAAATTGCTTCAGCCAGAATTTCTCTAGATGCCATTGTATGCTACTAATTTTCTAGGTTCCCATTTGTCAAATATTCTGTAAAGTTATAAATCTATTTCATCTGTGCTTTTAAGAACAGTACTGCCAAAAAAAAAAGTTCACTTGATAGGACCTTCACAATTACCACCATAATTAAAAGGAAATATACCTGACCCATTTTGCCCTCAGCAGGATGGGGTCAAGTATCTTCCCTTGCCTCAGTTATGTCATGAAAGTTCATCAACATGCAAGTGATACACAAACTTATAATGAATATTAAATATCTTGTAGAGTGGCACATGTCACTAAACAACACAAAACAGTCTCAATTACTTAGTATGCATCCCCTAAGTGGAAAACACATGGAAGTAAGTTGATGCTTACATAGCACTTTTCTTTACGTTTTCTTCAGAAACTCTGATTCTGGTACATCCATCATTTAGGTGCTCAACGTATGTCTTTAATTACACTGTGTATTTAATTATCCATATCAAGTATGGTGAGGAGAGGGAAGTTAGACTACCCTCTCTTGGTCCCGCTTTCCACAGCAGCAGATTCTATTGGAGTATTTCAAGGTTTAAATTACTAGTTCACATCTTCCTGCTGTTATCCTTAACAGACAAGCCAAAAGAGTGAAGTATACATCAGTAGTTTAGATTTCAGGAAAGTCTTAGACATATTTAACAGATCTTATGAATCACCCCTTTTTACCTGACACTACAGTTTAAGACTTGGCTTGCCTTGAAGAAATGGAAAGATTTCTCTATTTTTAACATGCTCGAAGAGCCCTGTGGTTTGCACATGACTTAAGCCATGTTTCAGGTGGACTTTCCAAATGGATGAATTAAACTTTAAGACTGTAAACTTTGAAAGCCCAAAATACTCAAAGCAAATACTAGCTCAGACACACTAAACTTGGCTTGCTTACCAAACAGGGATGTGTCAAGTGCAAGGGGGAAAAAATACCTTTTTTTTTTTTTTCCATTAGATTAGGTATGGGATGAAGCATACATTTTAATCACCAAAACACATAGTAATACATTTAAAGAAACAACTCCTTAAGTAGTTAACATTCAATTCCCAATCCTAATTGGAGAAAGAGGGAATCAGCATTTACAGTGCAAAACACAGTAGGCAGATTCGACTGACTATAGCTGTCAAATACAGATAAATCAAAGTTATGCTATGACTTCTGCTGTTCTACTAGGAAATACTGATGGATTTAAACTTCAAACACTCCTCAGTGGTAGGATTTAATAGTCTGAGGATGCAAATGCAGTCACATTCTTATGAGTAAAAGCTGGACAGTTAAAACACTCAAATACCAGAAATCTGCAGTTAAAAGGGTACTATCGTTGCATCAACTATCCTTCCTATTTGTGAAGGACAAAAAAATCAACAGGTCCTCAACTCTTCTACTGGTACCCTATATAGTCTGAGGCTTTGGAAGAACACCTTCCCCATTCCCCCCCCCAAAAGAAAAAATAAAACCAAGACAACAAATAAACAAAAAAGAAAATTACACCTTTGAAAAACAACTGGACTGTCACTATCATACCAGACAGTTTAAATGTAGAATATTGTTACCTCATGGCTAAGCTTAAAATACTATTCTTTTTAAAATGGGAATTTAGCCAAAACAGGAGGCTGCTAAAGGTAAGCTACGCAAAGAATCAGCTTGCTTTGGCTATGCCAGTCCACAGATTAAGTCCATTTCTTCCAAGTCTGCAAAACCCAAAAAGGCATCCCACAGTAGATTTTCTTAGCAAGCTAAACACGATGCATTGTCATGAACTACTACAGACTTAGTCACACATTCACAAGTAAATGAAGTGGTGAATAAGGTTACTTAAGCACCCATATATGCTACAGCCCACTACTACAGCAACAAAGGTTGTGCTTCTCTTCCTAGAACTAGGAAACCACAAAAACCCCCCACACAAAACACTTTTATGCCTTTAGTGACCAACATCATGACCAGCAATAATGAACGTGTTTCCACCAAGTACATTTTTATCACAAGATCTTGTTTAAAGTTTGTAGCTCAAAAATAATTCTTATCACATAAGGAATACGATAGATGACATCAGATCACGCTTCCTTAACTCAAAGACAGTAACTTGAAATATGGTTAGTAGCCTTATAATGACAAGTACTTTTGCAATATGACTTTAAATATTGGTCTAAAGCAGCCTAATTAAGCAGGTTCACACCTCTAATCAGCTTTTGCATGTTGCTGGACACTTTGGAAAACAAACAGTAATTACAACATCTAGAAAGGTCCCAAGACCAAACCTTTAATAGCTGCTCAAAACAATCCTAGAAACACACCACGGGAATTTAATTCCATCTGGATATATTTGAGCCAACTCATTTCTAGCTCAGCCATAAGCAAACACACAAAAAACTAGCATGTGTATGCGTAGAAGCATAAATACGTAGACTAATGCAAGTCTAATCAAAGGAACAGAATACGAGCGTTGAAGTAATACCATATTACATAAATCTAAACAAAACAGCAATTAATGCATTCATATAAGAAAAGACACATGTAGAATCAACAGCTACTTTTTCTATGCCTTCGCTATTAAAATCCATGTGTTTATTCATGGGTCTCACATCAATACATCTAAGGAGATTTTTCCACACTTAGCTACCGCGAACTATAAACAACTGTTTTAGTCTTTACAACCTGCAAACATCGTAGCACACAAAGCATTAGTTTCTTCCATTCTTAAACCTACACACCTGGAAGGCCAAGCTTACTGAAAGTCCTATCTTCCTTCAAAACATACAACTGTCTTCTGAAAACTACAAGACCACAGATACTAGACACTACCCAAGTCATCCTGAAACATATCAAACTAGACCCTAGCTTTTCATCAAATGCACAGAAAAATTACTAATTCTGAATTACTGAAGACAAGTGCTTACCTTCAATCCTTTTTAAGGCCGACAGGCAAGTATCCCGGCTTGGAAATTCAAATGGATTATTACAGGTCCGAATGGTGTCACATTCGCATTTCCCGTTGATTATGTTACAACCTGTTATAAGGTTTTCATTGCATGGTTCAAATCCAAGAAGCTGATCATCATCCCAGTTTTCATCTAAAATAAACAAACAAACTCACTCACTATTGGATTTCAGCTGCAGTATATAAATTCAGCTGCTTTGGAGCTGAGTGTGATTTACTTCAAGTTCAACATAGTGCTAAACATAAGATAACAGTTTTAAAAAAGTAATGGATTAATCTAAACTAAATTGGCAAATATCATGTTTTGCAGCTGTTCTATTGCCCATTTTGCTACAGCTACTGGCATTGTTTACTTCCATCTGCATGAAAAACTGCGATATCTTGGGGAAACACATAGTTGTAGTACAAATGAGTGCTATTCTAACTGAAATAACTTTTACAGATACTTGAAGTGATATTTATCATGGAAGTGAGAATGTTGGACAGAATCTGCAGCTGTTAGAGAAGTCAATATTGAGTCAGAAAGAGAGCATTTTTAGACTCGATTAAAAAATATATCACATAAAATTCACTCCACAGAGATAACTTTTTATTACAAAAGTACTGCAAGATGCCATGCCTTTGATTCCGTAATATGACCAAAAGTGAGTTTTCCAGCACTCTGGGATTACCATCCATACTCTAGGAGAGCTGCTCAAGCACATCATGCTCCTTGCTGCCAAGGGGCCGGGGACAGTTGCACCGGAACAAGTCTCCCTGCTGAAATAATTCTGCTCCTTTTGAATCAGTCCCATCAAATGTGTATAACTCATATTTCCACTGTACAACTTCCCATTTTCCTTTTAGAAGGAGGCTACACACAACAATATTTTTTTTTCCTCCAGGAAGTGATAAATCCAGCCCATCTAGAGTTCCACCAAGACTACCAGTCCTACAAAATCTCAGCTTCCTTAAGTCCATATACAGTGACATCCCGTTGACTCAGAAGTTTAAGGCACATACTTTTTTTTATGCAAGATTAAAGAAAATAAACTAAGCATTAAGTATTCTTTGTCACAGAGCACCAGATTCTTTTCCAACCCTGTCTGTCTGCAAAAGCAAGTAGTACGCAATAGTCACGCAGATAGTCCACTGACTTCTAGTAATGTCAAAGGGAACAAATATCTACTTGCAATCTTTTCATACTTATAGTTCACAGCAGCTTTCACATTGTGCCTTCTAATAGTTCACCCCGATTTTATACGCTATTAACAGGCAAGTTTCCAGCACAGATCCTGCCAAGAAATACTCCAAAAAAGTTAAGACATCTTCCATCTATGAAGGTTTTCCGTCGTTGGGGTTATCAGAAGCAGTCCTCCAGTACAGAAGGCTGCAGCCAAATAAGAACTGTCAGTCAGTAATCTGACACTCAATAAAAATCTAAAAATGGATAGTAAATAACAGTATACACACACGTCAACCTCAGCATGTGTGTATGTACTATCCACTCACAGAAACATGCAGAATATCCCTAACATGCAGTTTTTCCTGTTTTGGGGAAAAAACAACCAACACCTGGCCAGAGCTGTTTACCAGTTAAGTACTGTACATGATCTACCGCAAGTGTCACAGCAGATTCTCACAGGCGTGTTTCTCTGTACAACCAGCTGCTTGCTTTCTGTTACAAGTTGGCAAAGTATCCTGCTGACAAAAAGCACTTAATAAACAACTAAGTCAGTTTCAGCTGTGAAGAAGGGAGCCTCCATGGGAACCTCAGGGCTCTCCTGCTCCATAAAAACAGCAAAGGAAGAGTAGTCATTAACCCCAGGAAGTAATTTGACTTTTTTTTTTTTTTTTTTACCTTAAAGTTAACCTATCATCCCATACAGCAACTGTATCAATAAAAGTCGAAAGGAAGTGTAGAAGTTCCTGAAGAGAAACTATTAAAATTCTTTCAAGAGAAGATGCTGCTTCAGAAGCTTGGGACACTTTCATTGTGAGGAGGCCATGCATGCGGGGGGGCAAGAGGAGGGGGGTAGGGAATCATGAGAATTTGGAGAACAATAATACATCCTGTTTTTGAGAAGCCGGAATACAGCCTGGACAATTTGTATTTTACAAATCGCAGCAGTAACCCACGTAACAACAAGAACAAAAGGGGCTGCAGCTATTCTCCATGATTTGGCATTTCAGATTCCGCAACCGCGGGGACCACAGCTTCATCCAGATCGCTCTGTGTAACAGCCTTAAGAGAACGGTTTGAATTACTCCTTTTTCCTAACACAGAGGACTTCCAGAACAGATTAGTGTTTGATATCTCACCTACCATCTCTCGTGGCTTTTCAGATGGGAGCAGAAAAGGAGGTACATAGAAAGCGCATGGCCCAATATCAGGTACAGCTAAAGTCTTCAGTAGCACACCTCTCAAAAATTAGCTCAGTAGCCATTAAGAGGATGGAAGAGAAGAGAAGATAAATCCCTCAGGAATACTTGCAGACTATATATCCAAATGTGCTGCATCTTGAAACAAGGTATTTTTCACTACAGTGAGTGAATACAAAAAAAGTCACATTTAGACAGGAAGAATGTAAATCCAGTTCCAGCCTGGGCGCCTCTTACCAGACTCCTTTTCACACAATTTCATTTAGAAACAAGATTTCCATCAATGAAGGAACAAATATATAACAAGAGCTTATTTCAGTTTAGTCAATCAACGGAAAGCCTAGCATGATCTTCCATACAGATTTAAGACTTTCTTCCAGTTGTTTTTGTCCTTTTACAAACAGAAGTTAAAGGTCCTGTTAAACGAATACTTAGGGTAAACCTTCAGAAGTCACATCAGTATAGGCAGAACAAAATTCGTTGGAATGAAAGGTACTACCACATGAAAGCACACACATGAGTTAGAGGGATGAATCCAGTGTCTCACTTCAATTCAAAGCTTTAGTCACCTGATGCAAAGGCATCTAGTTCACTGCCTGATGCAGATAAATGGTGGTCCAGTACAGCACACTGTTCCTTTAGAGGTCAGCAATATTACAACTGTTAATGGAAACATGTCTTGAACAAAGTCTAGGCTGTATGAAGCATATAACCTAGCCTCTATTACTCCCAAAATCATCATGTCCTTCAGACTATTCAAAAAACCAAACTTTTACACACCACTGATATGGAGACACAAGACAGTTCATGAACAATTCCAGACTGTAGCATGAACATTTTCCTGCATGCTCTGTTTGAGCTCCTCTATAGCTTCCTTTTCAGGAGAGTGCTCTTCCATGTGTACCTCTTCGAAATCAATGATATGAAGGAAGAAACTGAGATATAATCATTTGTGAACGCTTTACACTGCAAGCAGGGTTGACAAAACCCAAATGTAAGAATCTAAGAGCCTCTCAAACCTCAGTATCCACATCCTACCCACTAGCCGACTCTTAAGACACAAAAATCAAGTAGGTGTTTAGCATTAAATTTTTTAGAGACAATCCAGCTGAAGAGTGGCCTAAGCAAACTGTTAGTTTTCATCTAAACTGATCTTAGTTTAGCTGCAATTTCCACCATCTCACTGTGCTGGCATGATCGGGGCTGGGGCGGGGGGGGGGAAGAGAGAGAAGGGCCACTCTTCAGTAGTCCTGAGTTGACATTGGACTGTTGTTATATAGCCACTCCACCACCTTTTGCACACATGCCTCAATGCAGTTCAAACACTCCCAACAGGCCGGTAACTGCAGCTTGAAAGTCACTCTTTCAAATCACTTCTATCTACACGCAGTTCCCCACTCTGTCCAACTTAATCAGGCAAATTCCCTTTACAGACAATAAAGTAGCTCTGCATTAACTCAGACTAAAGTTAAATCTTGCACATAATGCTTTTTAAATTCTTTTAAGCGTGCTTTCATACTATAAGGAAGCCATGGGAGGGGAGGCATCATGCTAGTTCCAAACTTTTTTCATTTTCTTCCATCATTCATATAATCACTTGCTTACTGCAAAGCAAGTGTTTCAGCTTGCTAATAGTTCAAGCGCTGCTCTGGGCTGCTGAACTCCCAAGTCCTGTCATAGCATACATCTACAGTAGGGAAGAGGATTAAAGCATTAACAAGTTGAACAAGAGGTCCTTAAACAACAGGTCCAGTCTGGGAAGCAGTCTGAGAAATAAGTCTCTGGTAAGCAGCATTCCATCGCTCCGTGCTAAATCCTACATACCAGCACTCACAACACAGCACCACTGCAGTGTGCAAGGTGTGATGCTCACGACTGAAGCAGGTGTGTCTTCTTCACCTGAAGAGCTGCTTGTGTTTCCAGAAAAGCATGCAACTTTGAGAAGCTAACTTGAAGCCTTATTTTTGAAGTACACAGTAGCTCACTAGAGTTGCGTTTATTGTCCCCATATACAAAGGATCATCTCAAACAGGTGCAAATTAAAAGTACAAAGAAAGACCTCTTCAGACATTCCTCCACTGCTTAAATTTTTGCTTTCCCTTCCTTCGAGTTCTCGCCCTTCTGACCGCCACAGAATCTTCTCTTTTGTGCCCCAACCCTTCTCTTCCTTTCTGGACACTTAATGAGTATCAGGTATTGTTTGGAAAACCATGTACTATTCTCCTTCACTGTTTATAAAGATAATGCATCACCTCAAAGCAGCAAGCACCACACTGGCACGGTCACTAAAGTATCACTGTTGAAAACTAATATAGAAGCATTGCACCCACAATAACCTTAAATTACAGTTAAGGGCTAAGGGGGTAAATGTAGCTAGAGTGAATTGAGTGAACTCCCATCATTTACATTTAACTGCAGCATGTTACTCAGTTATTTCTGCCTTTTTAAATTTTGACAGATGGGTTCTCAGGATGCTGAAAGAGCTAAGAAACCATCAAATACACTGCTGATCTGAAAGTGAAACAGTCAGGGACCTATCTTACAGACTCCTGCATCCTTTTAAATCTTGCATTTGAAGAAGACGAGAGAACAGGTTTCACAGTGACACAGAAGGGATCCTTACTGAGACTGGTACTGCCCTCTGGGAAGTGGGGGGAAACCTTTCAGAAGCTTCTCCACCAAACCAGACCCGAGGTCTGAGCCCTGCCACTCCAGCGCACTGGTATATACAACAGCATTTTTCAAATCAGTGGTATTCATTAAGATGGTACGAGGCGATCAAAAGATTCTACAGACTTTCTAAAACACACACACACAAAAAGGAAATACTTCTTGCCAGTAGGCTCTGGCTTCTCTTTGAACAGGAAAAAAGAATGATGGAAAGGAAATTCATGTTTTGGAGGAGCTGAACAATAGAAATGACTAATCACCACTAAAGAATGCTTGAAACTCGGCGCCAGACCTTGAAAAGCAGCAGAAGGGAAGGCTAGCCTTGAAGTGCATTTGAGCTCATGTACTGGCTGCAATCCTCTCCTCTCTTGCAACTTACTCCGTCAGTGAAGTCATGAATGGGGGACCAGAGCTGGCAGAAACTTTTACGGTAAGACACACAGCTGAGAGTTTTATGATAAAGCAGTTCTTCCACCTTTTGGAAGGGTCCGCTTCCCAAGATCAAGTCTTCATGTGGAACGCATGTCAGTACAAAAGGGCTTTGCAGCCTCCTGATGAAATTTCTTGTCAAAGCCAGAAAGCAAAACCATACCATAACATTTAGATACCTCAGGAACACCATACATGAAGGCTTGTCTCCAATTTTACTCTCTGCTTTATCTTATTCAGACTATAGTGTGTATCTTGGGTAATCAAATCCCCAATACAGCAAGAGAGATTTTCACTGCAGCAGTTCTGCATGTGTCTCAAGGCAGGTATTTCATACGAAGGAATGCAGAAAGTATTTAAACAAACCATCTTTCCACTCAATTTATCAGAAACTCCACAGAAGCCACGAGGAAAACAAGGAGATAAATGGAAGCATTAAGTGAAGCATGTGACATGGACAACTATTTCAAGTCTTAAAAGTCTTCCCTTGCCCACACTGTCTGCAATACTTCAGTTTTCCAGATATCCACCCCCTCCCCCCTTTTTTTTTGTTTTGTTTTCTTTAGAGCTTTGTTTGGCTGTTTTTCAAGACTTTCATTATTAGGGTCCCCCAACAAGACTGAATGATATTTCCAATAGCTTTCTGTCCCAAAGATGGTCTGAAACGATAAATAACAAGTTTTGAAGTCTGACCCCTAGACATTTAAGCACCTGCAAAAGAGACTTGCAAATAAGTTATGTTAATCTTATGACCAGAATCACATCTTGTTTGTAAACAGCTGACTGAAAATATCACAGTGTTCCAGGGATTAATTGGTCAGACGCAACCTCTGCCAGTACTCCCCCGATTAAAATGAGCATGGACAGCAGCACTTAATCTGTCCTAGCAAGTTCTTCCTCTAGCTCTAGAAAACTCTTAAAAAAAAAAGAAAAAAAATAATGCTAAAGTCTCAGAAAAGAGCTAAACCTTCACACCCATTTTCCAAAAGAGGGTAAAATTCCAGTATCCCCACCCCAGTTGCACCCACGCGCTTCAGAAGCGTGCACGTAAAGCAGCACACATCAGCTTCAGTGCAAACAAGTAGCTGGCTGGCAGCTTGCTGAAGCTGCTCAGCAGAAGCAAAGCTGACAGGAGTAGGAAAAGTTTTGCTTAAGACAAATTCTGGAACAGGGCTATGAATAAAGCAACCTGTACCAAGAAGAGTCCACACTATTACAAGAACCCTAACATCTCAATTCTTTTGCCACTTCCCCTGCAACCCGCTCCCCCCCCCCCGGTCATTAATGCAGCATCACTGAACACCAGAATTACAGGATGTTTCAGAGGAATTGCACCCAGCTTCTTAGTCATAGGAAAAACTCTAGATAAGCTGGATTTAGAGTTAGCATCAAGGCTTTTTTCTTTTTCTAAAACCTAACTGAAAAAATAGACTCAACTTGAGTCTTTCTATTACCAAACCAGCACATTTTACATTAGCACATGTAATGCCATTACCAGTATGGCCCCAGCTTTTTATCAATAGCCCATTAGTGAGGGGAAAACACGCCTCCACACACATATATCCAGCCTTTCTGAAAAAAACTCCCGAACAGAGCACAACATAAGCTGTAGCGAAATCCTGAAGTTTAGTTTGTTTCAAAGACAAGTGACCCAACAGAATGGGCTCCCTCAGACTCAGAAACATTGCACTTTCTAGATTTTTCACTAATTAAATATATATGTACACATACAAACAACCCACACCACACCTTAAACCTACCAGTATCAAGGTAGCTGGCTATACAAGGCTTAAAGTTTGGAAAATTAGTAAGAACGGGGAATGGGCATACATCTGTAAGCCGGTGCTTCTCCTCCTGTCCACAACCCTATGCAATCCTGTTTGCTTTCTCACTGAAAGACTTGGATGCTCATAACCAACAAGGTGTTAACATGATTTGCAGATTCTGAAGTCAAGTACCCAGTATACTCAGTGAAAGCTGCTGGGGACCGAATATTGCCTCTGGTAAAGGTGTGAACTGCTTCCATTCATCTCAATGCATTACTAAGGGCTTACTTCCTCCAAACATGGCCAAACTAGTCTGTTCAGACTAGAGCTCCCTCAGGGACCATCTTTTAATCCATATGCTTATGTGGAATTTAATCTAGACAACTTTGTATAAAGGCTATCTCCCCATCTTAGTTTATATTGCTAAATTTCTGCATATACATATGCTTTCATGTCAGTATCAGTCATTTTCCAAATTGCATGCGTACATACCAAAAGGCAGAGTTAAAACGGTGTGGCCAGGCTACACAACTGGTGTCCCCTGAAGTCTCAAGCAAAACCCCGAATTCATCATTTCCAAATTAACGTTCCCTGTGGATTAAATGCATTCTCAAACGAAAGCTGTTTACAAGTCACAAGAGACATTTAATAGGTCGCTTCTACAAAGTATTTAATCAATTAAAATGGAAAAACATTTGGTCCTGTCTGCAAGATGCTATAAACTTTACTCATAGAGATGAGGAATCCTTAAGGAGGCTGCAAAGGAAGGAGGGGAAGAGGAAGGCATTTTTGAATCATATTAATGGATTAATTATTGCATAATATGCCTGTCAGTCAAATGACATTTTGGTTGACTAAGTACTACTCTAAAAGTTAAATTATGCAGGTATTTTTGAATCAGCTAGAGCGTACTTAGAACAGCAAACACGCCTGGGAGGTGCAGAAGTTACTGACAAGTTTGAAGGTAGGTAAAAAAAAAAAAAAGAAAAAAGAAAAAAGAAAAAAGAAAAAGAAATCTTTATAACCAGCATGATTTTGGGAAACCTGATGAAATAACCATTTTCTACAGGGAAAAATTCACATTAGCAGAGATACTTGGCATACAGTCATGCAAGATCGAATAGTTTAAAAAAAATACAAAAATAAATAGAAGAGATTATTCCTCTTAACAGAAGTTAAGGGATTTTGTCATTCAGCCTATCCACGGCGAGATAGCTAGTTTTAAACTGTGCCAATCCATAACAAAAAAACTACAAGCTTTTGCATCAATATCCCTCCTCCTATCCTCCTCCATTTCAATTTTGTTGAAATATTGAAACCAAGTGATTTCTAAAATAGTAACATGATGACCAGAAACAGAGGAAACCATTTCCAAGTCAAATAAGCACCTGATCTAATTCAAATTCCATGCCACACTCAAAGTTACATGTTCTTACTGATGTTGAGATTTCAGCATTGACACAAGCCAGAGTAGAAATAGCTTACAAATTATTTAGCCTGTGCATAAGAAGTCAGCGTGTGACTAGTAAGCGTTTTCTGGGGGATGGAGGAAGAGGACTGTTAAATATGGTTAAGACTAGCATAGGCATGGGGCCTATAGGAAAGAGGGGGAGAATCTTTTCAGTAGGGACAATGGTGATAGGACAAGGGGTAATGGTTTTAAGCTGAAACAGGGTAGGTTTAGATTAGATGTAAGGAAAAAATTCTTTACAATGAGGGTGGTAAAGCACTGGAAGGGGTTGCCCAGAGAGGTGGTGGATGCCCCATCCCTGGAAACATTCAAGTCCAGGTTGGACAGGGCTCTGAGCAAACTGGTCTAGGTAATGGTGTCCCTGCTCACTGCAGGGGGGGTGGACTAGATGATCGCTATCTGTCCCTTCCAACCCAAAACGTTCTATGATTCTATGATCAGAAGCTGAACATTTGTCAAAGAATTACTTCTCATTCCAGTTTAACAAGTTCAGTAATTTTTATGTTATCCCCCCACCCCTCCCCAAATATTTTTTCCATTTTCCTCCCCACCCCTCCCCCCAATAGTCTGGATAGCTGACAGTCTTTGAACCAAGTATTTTGACTGTCTTCATGCCAACCATCATTTGGTGTACCATTTAATACTGATTAAGTCCCCAACTAGATCATCGGTTCTAACAGTTGATGTTAGTGGAGGAAGTTCTCTGTACACACATGAACATCAGAACTATTTGGACATTTTCTCAGCCGTTCACTACAGAATGGAATAAGAAACAAACAAAAAGTTAAGAAATCTGGGCAGCACTGTTTAGTCAAACAGATATAAACAACCAGGTTACCCACACACAACTTCTAAATCACTTGAACTTCAGTAACTAGTACTCAAAGCAAAATACCACCTGATCTTTAGGGGTCTGGACTGCATCACAGGCAGGACGCCAAACATGTTGTATAGAAGTCTGCCTGAAGACAAAGCATCATGTTCTAGTCTTTGGGTCCATTGACCCATTCCATACAGAGCACAGGACCAAAGCAAACCAACAACAAGGCTCTAGGGTACTGTAGCTAGTACCAAGGGTACTAGCTACAGAAGTTACAAGCAGAAGCACTACTTATGGTAAAAATGCTAGCAAGTCTGTAAGCAAGTTGTTCTTACTTCAGAGAAACGGTAGAGAATTCCATTAGCATAAGTGTAAAACAATACCCCCAAAAAAAAAAAAAAAAAAAAAACAAAACACTTAGCTCTCTTCCTCCCAAGTTAAAAAAGTTAAGTTTTCAAAACTTGATTTCTTCTCATCAGCCCCAGTTTCACTGTGCTTTGGTTACATACAATATACTGTGCATACATATGATCATACATATGATACTCTATTACTTGTTTCTAGGAGAGGGCAGCTAATTCGCAGTAGGATTAAATGTCTGTATGTGGGACATATCCAAGCTTTCCTCACTTGTCCCAACAAGGAATCAGATAGAAACGTTCCAGGCTCCCCAAAAGCTGCAGTTCAGTAGAAGAGAGTAGGACTAGCCACAGTAGAGCAAGTTTCTACCACCATCCTAGAGGATTAACCCCCATACTTCTGGATGCTTGCCTAAAATCTGCTACAGCAGCCTTCTCCTGGTCCCAAGGCAACCCCAGTTCAGAAGCTACATGCTAGGCAAACAAACCTCAAGTACTCAAGGCAATACAACAGTAACTGTACATTCTGCCTGCCCTCCCCCCCCCCCAAAAAAAAAAAAAAAAAAAAAAACACCACAAAAAAACCACCAAACTCTACCAGAAACAAAACCAAACCCCAAACCAAATCAAGTATTACATGTTATTGGTAAGCTACTGGAGCAGAAATACCTTTTTTCAACAGCTACGTAGAGGCTAACTCATGCAGAAGTATATTCCTGAATGAACCAAAGGACATAGTAAAACTAGCAGTTTCGTTAATGTTGCATTTCAAGTACATATCACAAAAACTTGTTATGTTTCTATTACAGTTAAAAACAATATCAGATCATTTTCAGCATTATTTCACACACTACTGTTATGCCTTAGAAGAGTTTAGCGAAGCAATCAAGACCTCTTCATCTAAGAGCACCAGAAACTGGGGAAGTGTTGAAACAGAGGCAAGAAGAGTCATCACAAGAGATGCCTTCACAGAGTAACAGAATTTCTTTGGCAGAGCTTTTCCAAGGCTTTCCGATTCCCGGGAAGGCAGCAGCCCTGCCCCACTGGACTGCTGCAGGAACCAAGGCTGACATGTTTCTGGAGAACTCCAGCCTAATTTGGGGAGTGGCGGGAGTGGGTGGTAGCTCTAGGTAGACCTTCAAAGGCAAAGAGAAAGTGCAGTCCCTGCTTTGAGCTCAAAATTTCAGAATGCCAAGAGTTTGGAAGGGGCTCTAGGCTCTCCACACCTCATTGAGCCAATCCAGCAGCATCCCTGTAAAGCCCACGGAGAGGCTGGAGGTGTTTAAAGTCTCAAGATTGCCTTTCGGGAAAAGTGCCCCGCGCCAGGGGAAGCTGACCTCAGAACTGTTCTTTACCAAGAACAAACTGCATTCAGGAAGGGCATTTACATACTTCAGGACAATGCCACAAATTAGACCTTAGAATTGCATGAAGATGTGAATTGTTAAGGTGGTGAGATGAACAAGGGCTTCCTTCAGGTTTTAGAAGGATGAAGAGAAACTAGAATCAGCAACAGATTTCAATACTAAACATGGGTTTAACTAAGACCATTTCTAGTTTCAGAAAGAGAGGCTACCAGTGACAGATGCCATGGAGACTTCTCCATCAGCTGTTAGAAAGTTCACTTACACCAACTACGTTAAATACCAACACTGAGTTAACAGACAAGTATTTTTACCTGCTACAGTTCTAGCTCTTAAAGTTTTCAGTAGCTTAGTATGTGTTGATACACTGAAATAAGACACTGCTGAAGCTTCAAAAATGATAAAGAATGCTTATAACTGTAGCCAGTAGGGGTCATTTCAGTGTAACAAATCGCAGTGAAAGAAAAGGCTAGAGACAGGAAGGAGAGTAAAAACATTAATTTCTATTCACACAGTTCTAAGTCGCTTCCATGACTACTTCCTCCTCCCTGAACTGGGGTAGGAAAGGGTTTGCAGTGTCTTTATTCTGTTAATGGATAAAGGCATGTCTTGATACTACTCACACATCAGGCATCACCAGCCTAGCCTGTTGCACGTGTGCCTGTAAACTGCACAACTGTTTAGGTCAGAACAATCAAAAAAATGAGCTAATCAACCTCATTTTAGTGACTGGAGGTAGTACATTAAGTCCCCATTCTTCTTCGCTGCAACCCCTTGAGCACAACACACACCACACAGAGCAATACTTTACTTCTGTTGCTTAGAATGAGGCGGTTGCCTGACAATTCAGTAATAGGTATTCCAGGTCTATTTATTAGGCTGACAGTTCAGCTCAGTTGCTTTCCATTTACGAGAATGAAAATTAAATAGATAAGTTATCTCCCTGACTATTCCTATAGGGACAGCTGGAACTGGCTCCTAACCACAACACTAATTGAAATGCAATCCTGCCAACAAATGCTTCATACTATTTTCAACAGTAGATGGGACGTGTTAGGAGTTGAACTACAGCAACGTACAGATTGCATCACTTCAAAGGAATGAAATACTCCTAAACTGCCAGAGACGTCGGTGCTGTGATACAGTAAGGGAGTGGGAACATTACGGCATTTAATGACTGCAGGCTTTTAGTTCCTTTAACCTGGGGGGG